>PVJO010003946.1:0-109264 GCA_004026905.1 Hystrix cristata | reverse complement strand
GTGGTTCTTTGCAAACGTTTGACACCAATATTTCTCCCCCGGAGCCCAGAACCGCCAGAAAGAGGGTGCCTGCGGTGTCTTCTTGGATCAGGAATTCCGAGAACCTTTACGGGTTGTATTTGCGTTTCCTTGATGTTCAGGTACTAACATCTGCACGCCCCGGTGCCTGGCATGTTGAGTTGTAGTGGAAACCGTTAGCGCCTTTGCCTGGCGGGTGCTCCCTCTCGCAGGCCGCCCCGGCATCCCTCTGGTCCCTGGGCTGCCCTCTGAGCCTCCACCGCCGCCCTTTCCTCCTGTTCCCTCTGTCCACAGTGCTCTTCCTTCCTCAAGTCTTTACCCAAGCGTCACTTCCGGTGATTTGTTTCTAAAATCCTTGAAAGTCCATGTCTCCCTTCCTTCTTTTCTCCCTAGGACAAGCATATTTACTTATTGGCACACTTCGTATTTATGTCTATTTCTTCTCACAGAAATGGAGGCTCCATAAAAATAGGATTTTGTTTTGCTTTTAACTGTTATACTTCCAGATCTATTACATAAGCATTCAATAAATATGTGCTCGGGAATAATTCATTATGTGGTCACTGTGAATGAGAGCAGTTGAGCTTTGTTATTAATATGAAATATTTCAGATACAGCACAACTAATTTAAGTCTCTAAAGTTTATCCAAAGATGACTTTAGGAGAAATCCTAAAATTTTCAGTTTAAGAGACAAATAATTAATTGCAGATAGTAGAATCACTTCGACTAGCTTAAGGAGAAATGAATCTATTCTATATTTATTACAGTACATTACATAGTACATTGTACCTTACAGAATTCCTTGGAGAAGCAGTGAACAAATTTGGATCTACGCAACCAGGTGAATCACAATAGAATGATGCCCTATCAGGTCATAAAATTACTGTCGTGGAAATTCCACCCAAACTCCACCCTTAGTAGAGCAAAAAGACATGGCCCTTGTCACCATGTCTCCAGAACTCATCTGAGCTCAGATTCCACCTCATATTGCTCACTGCCTTTCAAATATCGTGTGAATGTTTCCTTAACAAAACCTACTTTTAATGTAGAATCTAGCCACAAAGGAGTCTTAGGAATGTTTTGCCTATTTAAACTCTTGGGTTGAACAGGGCACATGAAAAATGGGACAAAACAGGGATAAGATAGTCAAACTGAAATTTCTACAATAGTTTACCCTCTTGCCACTTTCCATACGTATTTCTACATTAGATCTACCTCTATGCAATGCTCATTTCTCATCTAGTTCAATCAGAATCCCATCTTGATAGCTTGAAGCCTATAATATAAATTATAAAGGTAGCTACCACCAATCCACCATATATTAAAAACTAGGGGATTACCATTCAGCAATAAAAAAGGCTAAACTATTAACACACACTGTAACTCAGATGAAAGTGAAGGGAAACAAGCCAGCCTCAAAGGATTACATACAGTATCATTCCAGAAAAAGTTCACTCTACTTTCCTTCACTAAATTTACACACTTACACATATATGGTATTCTCAAAAATACCATATATTCCGCCTTGGCCCCTCAAAAGCTCATGTCCAACTTGTTATGCAAAATGCAGTTAGTTCATCTCTTAAGAGTTGCCAGAGTCTACAGTTCCAGCTTTACTGAAAAGTCCAGTCAAAAGTCTCCTCTAAGATTCAAGGCAAACTCTTAACTGCTAGTCCCTAGGGGAAAAAAAAAAAAAAAGCTAAATACTTCCAACATATAACGGCACAGGGTAAACATTCTCATTCCAAAAGGGAAAAATAGAGAATTAGAAAAAAATCAGACCAAAGCAAGACCAAAGCCCAGCAGGGCAACCATTAAATCCTGTAGCTCAGCATTCAGCACCTGGGACAGGTGATGGTAAGCTTGGGCAGCCCTGCCCCTGTGGTCTTGCTGATTGCAGCCCCATGTGGCTTCTCTCTTGGGCTGGCTCCACTTGCTGCCTGCAGTTTTTCTCAGCAGATGTTCCACATTCCCAGCATCTCCAACTTTGGGACCTCCACTGCACCTTTGGCTTCACTCTCACAGCTTCATACACTGTTCTCTCAGGATCACACTTCCTGGCCTCCCACGCCTTCTTCTGAAATCTGGGTGAAAGCCTCTGTGACACCATAACTATTGCATTCTGTGTGCCTGAAAAACCAGCACTGTGTGGATAATGCCAAGCTTGGTGGTAAGCTTGAGCAGTAGCCGGACCCCTGCACTGAATCTTGCCTGCAGCAGTCACTGAGTACCTGGATGGCTGAGCTTCGGGATATGCCTCCCTAGGCAGCCCTCATAAGCAGGTATCCCAAGGGCTCTCTTCTCAAGTGAAAGAGTCACAGTTTTGCACCCTTAAGCCTATGTTTGGTGGGGTTGCACTGATTTCTGAAATGCACACAGGCATCTTCCTTCTTGTCCTTATACAAAGTACTTGTCTTCTTTTTAGTACTAATCTTTTCAGCAACAATTCTCTCCTTTGCCCCAACTTTGCAGGCACTTCCCTTCTGGAAAAACTGCAAACTTTTCAATCATTCAGCTCTGCCCATTTGCTCCTAATTTGCACTGTGTATCTGGCTAACAGCAGTCAGTAGTATCCACCTTACAGCCTGAATGTTGGGCTGCCTTAAAATTTCCTCTGCAACAAAAAAAAAAAAAAGAAAGAAAATTTCCTCTGCAAGATTAATTAATCTACAACCCTTAATTTCAATCTCTTGCAAAGTCTCAGGACACGGGCAAAATGAAGGCACATTTTCTGCTAGGGTATAACACATATGGCCTGTAGTCCAAATACCAGTGGAGTGAGTAGGGAGTATAGCTCAGGGGTAGAGAATTTGACTGCAGTGGAGTCTTTGTTCCCAACTGAAACCTGAGCCTGGCTTTTACAGTCCAAGTTTCTATTAGCATTCTGGTCTTCTGAGTTCTGATAAGAATCTTCCATCAATCTTTGCTTACTCTGCTTATAGCAATCCGAGGTTTTTCTAGCCAGCATCTCCAAACCTTTCCAAAGCCCTCCCACAAACCAGTCCCAAAGGCTTTTAATCCACACAATCAGGTGGATTACAGTCACAACGAAGTCCCCATTCCTGGTACCAAATCTCTGTGTACCAGGAATATCTGATACTTACAATTTAAAGGAAGAGAGGTTTATTTTGGGTCACAGTTTCAGTCCACAGCAGAAAAGGTGACACCATAGCAGAAAAGGTGAAAGGGGATGGCAGAGAAAAGTGTTCTCACCACAACAGACAGAAGGCACAGAAAAGGGAAGAATCAGAGATAAGAATACACCCTTCCAAGTCACTCCCCAGTAACCCACCTCTTTGGACCAGGTCACACTTCTAAAATTTAAGACTTTTTGGGTACATTTTAGATCTAAACCATAACAATATATAATCACACATACATAAGCATGAGAGAGAAAATTTTAGCAGCTTCCATAATTACTCTGGTGATTTCTTTGGTTTTGATAACTTTCTTTCTCTATGTACACTTTGTGCTCAGCCTGCTTCTCAGCTGGTCACAATTCATTGTCTGATGGGCCAATCCAAAACTTAATTCCTTAGTGACCTGAGCTTTGGTGACTCTCATGACATAGAGTTGCTGTAGTCTTCCACTAACATTCATCACGGGTGTTACAGTTCTGGGAGACACTCCAGAATTTCTGCGCTCCATCATGGAAAGTTGTAGGACACATCTTAGTAGTATTTTTTTTTCTTTTACTTCCTATCCCACTGACAAGAGGAGTCCAAAACATACACATGACAATCTCAACTTCCAATTCAACTTTCTCCCTTGGCAAAATAGTTCTATAATGAGTACTAAGACCTTCATACTAGCAAAGGTTAAAGAAATAGACCTGGAAAGAAAAATTTTGTGCATTAGTCATTCAGTGTAATAATGTAAAACACCACCCCTACTTCACTCCAGTTTTTGCTCTGGGAGAAACATCATATATGTCTTAGTTAGCTTTTCTAGAGCCAATAATTTGTAAGAGAGCAGATTTAATACAGGACATTTATAAGTTACAATATTCACCCACAAGCCAAATACAGGAAGAGTGCCGAATGTCTGTCTTGGCACTGGAGACCTGAAGGATCCAATCAAGGGCTGGGAGCCCACAGCACCGTCCCATGTACATACGTGTCTGCAGACGATGGCTGAAGAAATCTTTACTGGAACCAGGATATGATGCTCACAGCAGAGATGAGGACCAGAGCTCCCCCGAACCAACACCAGCCATCCTCGACAACAGCAAGGTCCTGAGCTCCTTCCTCGATGAGGACAGCCGAGTTCCTTTCAGGAGAACCAGCCTCAGCAGAGCTTCTCCTGGGAAACAGCCTACCAACTAGCTTCTGCTTTATGTTGCATCAGCAACAATCCTCAGGTGGATCCTCTATGCCCAGAACTACATCAGCTCAGTCCAGCCGGGTGTTCTGGCTCAAGTTGACCACAATAAGTCCACCACAATATATTGGATACAAACTCAGAGAATGTATTTTATTCTGAAGAATGCCACCTCAATGTCAGAAGACATTGTTTCCCAGCTGACATAGTAAATAAGCCTTCCTTAAATCATTCTGCTGTGCCATGAACCAGCTGCTTCTGAGTTAAGGTTTTGTAGAAATACTTGTGAACACAAAGAGACTGGCCATATTACTATAAAATGAGGTTTTTTTTTTTTTATTAAAGCCAGCATAGTGTGAGAAGGCATAATGCGAATAAGGTATTTGTTAAGTTAACAGAAGTAGCATAGTGGACCCAAAAATTATCACAATCAAATGTTTATTGTGGTGAGGACAAAATGCTATTTATTCTTTAATGGAGAGAACCCAATATGATCAACCCAAAGAAAGGCTTTTCCCCTCATCAAAACATTCAACATTGAGGGTTAATTACTGGCCTCTGCTGCTGGCGGATTAAGCATTTAGATGTGGTAGTAGCTAGGGCAGCCTTACGGAGAGAAGGCAGGCAATCTTTTTATCAAGTTTTTTGCAACCTAATTTCCAACCTCTAATGGACCATTCATTGTCTATGACCTCATTGACACCAAGAGGTCACTGGAAAAAGAAATTGACTGGTATCGACATGGTGGGTCATCTGGTTCATATGGTTGTTGAAGATTTGGTGAAAATTTACATAGGACATTTATCTTGTCACATACTAGAACAATCTCAGGAGCTTCATCCACCATTCTCCTCAGACCTCCTTATCAGAAAACCTCCAAACCTAATATTCCCAACAACTTCACCATACAGTCAAGCCTTCGCTACTTACAAATTGATACTGATCAGTGTCATGTGTCCGTCTTCCAGACAAAGTATACCAGGTCGAACCCATCAGGGCAGTTCCCTTCTCCATCATCTTTTAGGATCACTCGTGATTTATTTGTTAATCTATATAGAAGCAGAGAGCTGGCCTTGGGGTTTTTACAACATAATTCTAAGGCTAGGAAGCATTAACTAAAAAGCAAAGAAACACTTAACCACTTGGAAGCAGAATGTTGTGCTGAAAGAGATAGAAAACATCAATGCAGTTTTTCCTGTGAGACATTTTGTTCAAAGAATACCTTGTAATAGCAAGCTTGTTTGTGAACCACATAGCCAATATTTGCATACATGTTAACCAATATTGACCTTATTGGGAACAAAAGCATTGCAGGATATTAAAGCAGGCCATTAGAAACCTGTGGCCCAACAATTCTTCATTTTATCAATGCTCCTCTTTTACAAGAAATGAAAGTATGATTGGCCTGCACACAATCTACAAATCCATTTCCCAGATATCTCAGATGAGCATGATAAAGGAAATACATTTTAGCTCTTCAAGCTCAGGGATATGCAATTCTTGCTCAGTGTGGGATACTTTAGTCAAATAATCTGAAAGAAAAACCTTGGTGACGAGACACAAAAATGTTTAAAGGTTTTAAATGCTAAGCACGGTGAGGAAGTCAACAGCTATAGACACAGAACCTCAGAGAAGGGTTGGCCTTTAAAGTTCACTGAGCAGGTCCTATCTCAAATTCCGAATCCTCTCTGCAGTTCTCTCTCAAATGACTTCCAGCCTTAAAAAAAAAATCTCAATGACTGAGAAGCTATGGTCTTCAAAGACAGCCACCCTACCTTTGGAAAACTCTCAAAGTAAAATAATTGTACTGGATTCACTGTGTGATTCCACCCTGTAAAAATCTTTCTTCTAAGGAGCCCCAAATCTGTCCCCTATTAACGTAACTCTAACTCTGAGGGTCCACACAGGGCAAGCGTCTTTCAATGATGACCCTTCACAAGGCTTCTTCCCCAGGACAAACATTTTATCTTCCTTCCTTTATTTGTCATGGTTTGATTTGTGTTCACTTCAATTTCCCAACTTTCCTCTCAAAGTTACATTGAAACGGACCTGATAGCACTGCTGAGTCTGTAAGACAGTAGAGTAGATGTATCATTTCCCTCCTTCTAGAGAGGTCCTGTTTGTCTCATTGCAGCTTACTATCAAGGTGAGTTTTCTGTAAGTCGTACGAACAACGCTCAGTGTAATCGATACCACACATCAGGAACTCACCAGCTGCCCAGGAGTTCAGAAGGGGCCTCACATACATCATCTTATGTATTTTGTGACAGCTGCCTATGAGATAGGTAGGTACAATTTCTATCCCCAATTCAAATGAGGAAAATGAAGTTTTAAAAGGATAAATACCTTATCCATGGTCAAATACCTCATAATGGCAAAACTTGGATTCTCTTCCAAGATTTCTAGAAAAGTCTAAGTAGTATTGACTGAGTACCTACTGTGTACCAGCACTGTGCTTAGACCTTATCAGTGGAAAAAAATAATTCCCATTTTACATGCAGGGAAACTGAGGCCTAGAGAAATACAGTGGAATGGTTAGACCCTAATAACTAGCTTATCTGAATAAACTGATTGTATATATCCAGGTTCAGGATCTGATGTTTATCACTCACAAAATAATCGTACTGGATTCACTGTGTCTTTCCACTCTGTAAAAACGTTTAGAGCTACGCCATTCATCAGGATTTGATCATTGCTCCTTTTTACAACCACAAAATCTTATAAGGTTTCCATGTGTTCAAAATTACCAACAAGTTACACTATGTAGAAGGCCCAGGAAAGAGTCATTCAACCTCATCAGACATCCATCAGACACAATCAGTAGTCATTCAACCTCCAACACACTATTTTATCTAGTCCCTAGTGCTCCATTTTTCCACAGGGACACAATGAGTTTGTGATACTTAAATATAGTTTTGTCATCCCCATTCATATCTAGCAGCCCTACAAAAAAACAATATCATAAGGCCAGAAATGGTAGTGTATGCAGGCTACTAGAAAGGTTGAGGCAGGAGGATTGTGAGTTTGAGGCCAGTGTGGGCAGTTTAGCAAGACTCTACCTTAAAGTGGGAAAGAAAGAAAGAGAGAAAGAGAGAGAAAGAGGGAAAGAAAGAGAAAGAAAGAAAGAAAGACTGGAGATGTCTCAGGCATACTGGGTTTGATCCCCAGTACCACCAAAATGTATTAGTGTGAAGTAATTTACAGGAGTAAATTCACGTTTAGTGATCCCCATTCACTCTCCAAGTGTCTATGATGTTTCTGAGAAACAGATTAAAATGTACATTAAGTTTTTTTCACACTTACGACACCATGTGTTGATTTACCTAATTACGTGTGGCACTTTCTGCACATCAGCGCCAAGTTTGAGTTCCGGAGGCTCCCAGTCAGCCTGGGTCTTCTGACCGGACCCCGCCAGGCAGCGTGACAATAGGTCACTTTCTGAAACCCGTGCTTGTGAGCGTGACCTCTTGGGCATCCTCAAGCTCAGTGGTGTAATCATAGGGTTTGTTTGCATTTCCTACTCAGTTAAACTAATAGTTCAGGTCTTTTCTTAATTGAGTTCCTCAACCTTGTAAGTGAATTATCTGCTGCTAAAAGTCATCCAGAATCTTTTGATAAAAAGATCTGAGCCCCTGAGTAATAATTCTTTAAGACCATGAATCTGTTACACAATCTGTCCTGGCTTTAAAGTGCCACAATACAGTTGATAGATCTGGCAATTTTCTACTAACTTTGATTTCATTGTCTGGCATTTAATAGCACTTCCTTACATAAAATAATGCTTCCTTTCATTTCTGCATTATAGTGATATCTCTTTTTTAAATCATTAAATCAACATTTGGGATGCAAACCCAAGTTAAAACTGAGACATCTGAATGCTGCCACGAAGATAATGGCCACTAAAAGGTATAGAAGCTGGTTCATGTTTCATTTAACACTGTTTTTTGGGAAATACTCAAATTTCAAATAGGCTAAAATGTGAAAGATGTATAACTCTGATAATTGAAGAAAACCAATAGTTATCATCACTAGCAAAGATAAATATGTCTGTATTTCAAAGAAGTACAAAATTGAGAATTTTCGGTAGTATATTTATGTTCTCCATTGTCCATCGAACAAGCTATTTGATTAAGAAGAAATAAAAGTCACACATCTAAATTAATATCAGGAAATACTTTGTTTAAAATACTTTTATATTTTTCAACTGTATACCAAACTTCTCCCATGTGTTTTTGTAAAGCTAGTGTTACAACTACTGTCTTGTTCCAATTAGTTTTATTTTAAATATATCTGTAATGTCATTATCCCTCTGGGAGATACAAAAAGTCACTTTCCTTTTCTAAAATAAAGAATTATTCAACAGAGCTTAATAATTGCCCTGGTAAGGTAATTGTTACTATACCTGGGAGAGGAGAGAAACTGCTCCTTGAGAGGATCCAGACCGAGTTTCATAGTTTCATTTGTAATGTTAATGCCTTCGCCTGAGAAATACCAGCTGGATCCCTTCCCCACATTTTCCCTGGATCCTAATGAGCTTCTGCTAGTAGAGTGCAGAAAGACGCACATTCTCATTTTTCATCTCAGTGCGGAAATAAAAATTACATTAGCCATTTGTAGCATGCCCATTAGTGTTCCTTTGAGAATTCTCTGACCCTTAGCATTTACAAAGTAGACCTTGAACTTTGATACTATAGATCCTGTTTGGCACATATTGATTTTTTGTTTGGTAACAAAATGAGGCGGCCTAAGAAATTTAGAGAGATCCCCTATTAAAAGACTATCATAACCTAATAAAATAAAATGACCAAAACTATTTGATTAAAAACCAGCTCTGCTGTTTCTCTCTAAAATGAGAAGCAAAAGGGAAATAAAAAGGTTGAGGGGGGGTGTCCTAAAATCTGAATATTGTGTCCTTACAGTTACAACTAAGGCTTGAATCTTACAGGAAAAAAAGCAAGATGTGATTTCAACCCTATGAAGAAAAATTAATTTTCTAAGAAATAGAAGAAAATAATTATGTAAACAACATCAACCCATCATCAGAAATGGAGATTATGTCAGAAACTCTGAACATACACAGCAGCATTTTACTTGCTTCACACTCCACAGCCTCACCCCATTTGTAATTGACACCACTCAGTGGAATGGGACTTGATTCTGCTCACACCCTTCCCCAGGGGCATGTTACGGATGGCATCAGATTCAGAGGCTTACGTGTCTATTAGTTCCTCAGTAAATCAGGAACCCCGAAGGCCTAACCCTGCAAGGTGCGGGTGAATGCAAACGTTAATCCTATGTTAAATAATGTTACATTAATTCACTTTGCTTTCAAATTTTATTTAATGAAATCTTTATAAAGTTTAATTTATAAATAACACTTATTGTTTAATAATTTAAACAAAAATCAGTTGCTCTTCTAATTTAAGTTCAAACCGCCCCCTCCAGCATCTTCAGCCCTCGGTGGTCTGGCCCCACTGTGGCTCACAGTGCACCAGGTAGGCTGTAAACACACCAGTTCCTTGCTTCTCCTTCGACACTGTCTCATGCTCGTGCTCTCTGTCCCTCCTACCTGGGATGAATTTCCATCCATCTCCCTGGCAGACTGTCCAAACTGCGCCCTATGGGCTGCTTGCCCCCTTTTTTCTTAATGTTATAATGAAAATATTTTAAAATAAAGGAAATTTTGTTACTTACCTACATTAGCTGTATTATATATTTGGTATGCAGCCCAAGACAATCCCCTGCACTCAGTATGGCCTGCGCAGGCCACAGGTTTGGACACCCATGGTCAAGACAAGATACGACCCTCTTTCAAAATGTTTTGCTCTGTTTTCCAACTGGTTATGAGCGTTTGATTTGTACCATTTTATTATTTGCCACTTCTGTCTCAGTCTTCAAAGACCAGGGCCTTTTAATACACTCCTTGGTGTCCGTAGCGCAATCTCCATGGACCACAGCCAGTACATTCACTAAGAGATGAGCAAATCAATAAATGTCTCGAGTCTACAATCTTGTGTCTAAACACTAAACCTTGTTTTCATAAAGGACTTTGCCTTGCCCTATTCTTTCCATGCCAAATCTTAAATTTAATATAGGAATAAATTATTTTCAAAAACTCCATTTCCAGTAATGTGGCACTCTTGGCACTGTGACCACCCCTCTCCCAGAAAATAATTAAAATAATACAATTAATTTTAAATGCATTAGAGTGTTAGCAAGGAAGTTTAGCCAAAAGTGAAAACTGAAATCCAGACGGGAGGCTGAGTGTGAGCCTGACTTGGGGATATCTGCTGTGAAGGTGAATTTGGGTTCTGTGTGTCCAGGCAACAGCAGACAATCCCTGGGAAGAACATGACCAAGACAAGGAAACTAGTAAGAAATGCCTTCACAAAGCAGGAACCCCAAAGGCCTAACCCACAAGGTACATGCGAGTGAGAAGTAAATTCAGGAAACAGCAGGGGAAATTGCCTATTACAGAGCATGACACTGGGTAGAAGGAAACACAAAACTGCCCCTTGGAATTCATATCCACAAGCTGGCCCTCAGTGGACCTTGCAACCCAGTCTCAGACTGGGATTTCCGGAAAGCCTCAGGCAAGAACGTGTCAAGTGTTTCTGTGTTGGCAGAACCCTCATCCCCCAGCACCACCATGGCCCACGTTTGACAGGAGCAGGGATTAATAAACACTCGTCAGATACAAGTTGCTACTGCAGGTCTCAAATGACTCTAAACAGGTACAATTCCCTAAAACGTGAACTTACAGTGAAAACTAACAAAATGCACAAGGAAGCAAGCTACTTCAGCACAAATGATAAAGCAACAGATAGCAAAGTTAGATACATAGGACTTCAGATAGTGGGATTATAAAACAAAGAAATAAATATATTAAAAAATTAAGAGCTCCTGGAAAACAGAAGAATGTAAAAAGACAAAATTGGTGTTAAAAGAAAGGAAGGGGGTAGAAGGAAGAATAGCAGGAGAAAGAAGGGAAGGAGAAAGGAAAAATTAAAAATATAATAATAATTGAAGTTTAAAAACTAAATAGGTGCTGGGGACTTAGCTCAGTGGTTAGAGTGCTTGCCTTGCAAGTACAAGGCCTTGAGTTCAATCCCCGGCACCCAAAAAAAAAAAAAAAAAAAAAAAAAAACTAAATAGGTTGTCCTTTGTCATTCTCTCTCCCTTTCCTTCATTCAGGCCAAAGATTTGGCACTGATTTTTTTTTTTTAATTAGCAAACATCCTTTACCTGATAAAGAGTATCTAATCTAGACATATTAGCAATGGTTAAAAAAAATACCTGTTGAGTTAAGGGAAATGATCAGAATACCCAGTTTTGATTTTTTTTTTTTTTTGGTTTTTCTGGGGGGTTTTTCGTTTGTTTGTTTGTTTGTTTGATGCTGGGATTGAACTCGGGGCCTTGTGCTTGCTAGGCAAGCACTGTACCTCTGAGATAAATCCCCAACCCCATACCTGCTTTGTTTTTTTTTAACTGTGTACTGAAGTCTGAAGTCAATCTCAAAACGTAATGAAACAAAATGAAAATCAAAAAGAAGAAAGAAATTTAACCATCATTATTTGAAAATGGCATAACTCATTCAAGAAATTCAGCAAAAGCTATAATTTCTAGAATTAAGAATTTAACTTTACAGAGTACAAAAATAGTATGTAAAAATCTATTACATTTATGTACATGAGCAGTAGTGTTGGAAAAGGAAGTTTTTAAAACTAAAATAATTTGTGACTCAAAAGTAAATTTAACAAATAATGTTCAAAGTCATTATTGACAAAGATACTAAAACTGTACTTGTAATACTTTAAAGAACACCTAAATAAAGTGGCATACAATGTTCATGAACTAATGAACTAAAGAATTGCATCACAAATTACTGTCAAATTGTTAATATCCAGAATAATTGTTTTAAAAAAAAGATTTTTAAATCTTTTCTAAGCCAGTGATAAAAAGACAACCCAGAGGAAAGTGGGTAAAAGTCTCAGAAAATGATAGAAATGGAAACACGAATGACTCAAAATCATGAGTGTTCAGGGGTACACAAACTAAAACCACCTTGAGCTATTAGACTGGCATGACTTAAAAAGTGACAATTACCAAGTATAAGATGGGTTGTGGAGCAAATGAAACTGTCCATGACCTTTGGGAGTATAAACTGGAAGAGCACTGTAATAAGTAGACACATTCGCACTGCGATAATCCAGTAATCACCATCCTCAGAATGTACATTCCCTACAGAAATATTCGTACGTGCAGCACAATATTCCTGAAAGAACATTTATGATAGCATTGTTGGCAATAGAAAAAAACCTATAAACAACCAAATGTCTGTCAGTAATGCAAAGAAAAAGCAAACTGTAACTCATGCACTGGAATTTCACATACAACAGTAAAATTGAAAAACTACAACTACACAAAGCAATGCTGAATCCTAAAAACACGGTATTAAACAACAAAGAAACTACAGAAATGCACATCATATGGTTCCACTCACAGGTTTGTGCATCCGGGGGGCTGCATGGTGGCTTCTTGGCAGCCACAGGACTCCCTGGTGGTGGCAGTTATGTGGCTACAATGAAGCCTCCTAACCACAAGCCTGGAAGTCTCTCCACTCCAGAGCAGGCAATGTCATCTCACCGTACACCACTGTGCCTGTGCTGACTTCACACGAGTGGTCCCACTGCATCTCCTCCGCCAACTTCTCATCTACACGCCATATTGTTTCATGTAGTCTTAGTTCCTTTCCATCCATTCATATTTGTATCAGGAGAAAGAAAACTAACTGATGAATTCATCGTTTCACTTAGAGAAATAAATGAAGTGGGTTCCAGATGGCACGAGATTCTTTTGGAGCGGTAGCTTCAAGTCTGGGAAGCCTCCTGTCTGTGGGATGCGATTCAAGTGCACAGCCCACCCTGCTTAACCTGACTCTCGCAGCCCGTGTCGATTAAGTGCAGCCAGGAGTGGCAGTAAGTACTGTGCATAGACTATTTCATTTAAACTTCAAAACTTTTGGTGCTTGATATTTTACAAATGAAGAGGTTGAGGCTTTACAGAGATTATAGAATTTGCCTAAGGTCATGGAGCTGGTGCCCAGCACAGGTTGGCTGTGAACCCGGAAACCCTCTGAAGTCTGTGGCTGCTTCCACCTCATCATGCTCTCCCTGAGATGCCCGGGACTGCATGAGCCTTCCTACCACTCAGTGCACACACAGGTGTCTCTGCTACACTGCAGGATGATCAAAGGAAAAAGAGCTCAGA
Source organism: Hystrix cristata (assembly GCA_004026905.1). Classification (NCBI taxonomy): domain Eukaryota; kingdom Metazoa; phylum Chordata; class Mammalia; order Rodentia; family Hystricidae; genus Hystrix; species Hystrix cristata. The sequence goes on along the minus strand of PVJO010003946.1, from coordinate 95,655 downwards.
TGAAATTTCACTATTTTTTAAAATAATGCCTGTAATTTCCAGGGTGATGTTTATTTATTTTAATTAACTTGCTATCATCCTATATCAAACATTTCCTCTTAGAGTGCCACATGTTTATGCTGGTACCCGCATGCTGCATATGTACTTCCTGGTATGCGCTGGTGGACTTAGGCCAAACAACACACCCTGTCACCTGGTGTGGTAGCTAACTCAGAGCAGGCCACATGGTCCGAGTTGGGTCGATGAAGAAGTAGACATTTGCTGGAGGTTTCCGCTAAAGCTCCTTGAGGAGTCATCTTGAGTCTTTGATACATGAATGTGATGCTATTTCATTACCATCAGGGAAGTCGGCCTGAAGATGGCCCAAGATGTGGAGGAAGAAAAAGCCAAGAGAGCCATTAGCAAATCAGCAGTCAGATAGACCCACGTGTGAAGGCCCCCACAGTCTTTCCATTGAAAACACTGTGTAATGAGGTGGAAAGACCACAGCTCTACAGGTATGCAATAACCCTACCCTGTAGACACTCAGGAAAATGTCTCTCAACCACCATTCCCTTGTCTGCCCTCCTGGAAGCCTGAGGCCTCCATTTCTTCTGCAACATAGACTCCCTCTGGCCTTCACCTCCCCAGACACCGATGCACCTCTCCTGCCTCCCCTTTGTACCCAACACTGCCGTCACCATCAGCTGATTTACACTGCACCAAATCAGTTGGGTTTGCACAAACCTCTTTATTATTTTAAATGTGTAATTCATATAAATATGAATTATAAGTTTTAAAATTTGTTTTAATAAAGACTAAGCTAAATATTTCTTGGAAGTAGAAATGATAGAATCATATTGTGTCTTATTCACTTTGGTAGGTACAATGAGTCATTGAAGTAAATGTTGGTCAGGCCCTCTAAAAGAGGAGTGTGAAAACTGGCATACCTGTCAGTGGGCAACCGACTAGCATGCCGCAAAAATCAACCAATAGTGGGCTGTTTATATCACTGAAAGCTCTAAGCAGTTCGTTATCACTGCTCTAGGTGCTTTCCCATTTTAAACTTTCCATGCTGTTTTAAGGAAATAAAAGTGAAAAATCATACCTGTTGTGTGTATACATCTTGCATTCAAGAAAGAGATAAGAGAATTCCAATCATGAGACCCAGATGAAAACATGGCTATTTTGGAAAATAAATACTTTTCATGTCTTAGGTCTGAATTACATGTCAATACGTTAATTTTTAAGGGTACTCCAGAAAAGCAAGAAAACATTTTAGGAAAATAAGCTTAACTACATCGATCAGCCAATTGACTATCAGTCCTCACCGGATCAGGTAAGAGTACTTCCACCACTGTTCAGAAACAGAGGAGGTGGCAGGGCCCTTCTCTGTCCTCTGCAGGTGCCTCAAGCCAGCACGAGATGAAGTCACAAGGACAAACAAGGTCAACCTCAGTGGAAACAATGACAGCTTAGGGAGCCACACTGTCTTCTGTTACCCTCTGCGTCAACAACTGCCATAGTATCTTGCTAATACTGGAAGATCAAAAATTCTTCTTAAATAAATTTTCATAAATATGCCATTTTTGTGAAAGTCTGCCATTTAAGTAGCTGGGGGTCACCAAATCACTGAAGTAATAAATCAACCTTTATACTACTCTGAAGGGTCTGAGATATTTTTCTTACAGCTTTTTCGAAAAACTAACTTAAAAGATTAGGCTAACAAAATGTATCCTGTTCATTTTATTATCCTTGTTTATCTTCTGCCTCTTTTTTAGCTATGTGTCTTACCAGAGTGTTCTACCATTCTAACATACCAAAAATAATTTTCAAATAACTAGAAACTTTTACCTGTGTGTCCAGCAGTTCTCATTAAATTAGTTTTTACTGTGAAAGCAAGGCTACTCATAGATCTTAATTTCAAAGATGCTCTGAGAAAAACCGCATTGAAAAATGTTGAGGGAAAACTGCTAAACAGGATGCTTTTTCTCTATCGTTTTTATCACCTGTTTGATGTATCGTTTCTACCATCTCCCCGAAAATGAGGCCTAACTGCGAAACCATCACCAGCTCTGCAGGCTTGAGGCTGACGTGGTGCCGAAGGCTGAACCTCGGTGTTCTGCCCGGTAGCCAAGGCGACGGCAGGTAAAGCCAGGAGGGCTGGTCAGGGCTGGCCTTCCTGATCACTGGTTTTCAAGGCTGATTATTTTCCAACTAGGTGCCATTTTGAAGGGACATGGTAACTGATTTAAATACATGTTAAATTACTTGCATTAAAATTTGAAGTGCTGGGATAATTTTCAAAGTGACTGCGGTAATACAGGGTAGAATATGAAAGTTCTTTAAGAGGAAGGTTACAGGGCTTTCCTGTTTACATCTTAGACTGTTTATCTAGAGTTACAAATGCATTTGTACTTTGTTTTTTTAAAACAGTCTTTAACATCTCTTCTCAGAAGACCTACCTGTGCTTCCTATTGCTACCTCCTTATGCCGTGCACATTTTCCAACCCCTAGACTCTGGCTTCTGCCTCATTATTGTCAGCAGTAAGCTCCGTGACACCCACTTCACCTGGTAGTTTTGAGATCTTGAATTCCATTACATTTCTTGAGAATTTCCACAATTGGACTAATTATGCTCTCTCAAGGTATTTTTGGTTTTTTTTTAACTTCACGCTCTCCTGTGATCCTCCTACTTTCCTAACCACTCCATCTGTGTGTTCTCTGCAGGGTGATTCTCCTCCCCCCAGCATTAAATGTTGGAATCTGCTTGGTGTCATCCTTGGCTCTCTATCACACCCCTTCCTTTTGGGGGATTGCACTTGTGCCCGTCAGCCTGATGCCCTGGATTGCACTAATTCTTACCAGCAGGTGGATGCTGCTCCTACCTTTGTCCTGGACAAGTCATCCACGCCCATTCACAGATGCCTGACTGTCTAGTTGAGGCAGACCCTTGGAAGCCCTGCTTAGACCTCTCCCCCTTAAAGACATGTGCCTTCATCTGGCTTTGAAGAATGTGGCAAGCTGACAGCCCTGGACTGTCAGGTTTTAGGGGCCACCACAGGTGTCGAGACAAAGACAGAGGCAGCAATGGCTCAGCAAGGCAGACAGAGGACCACGGCCTGGCCATGTCACATGGGTGGGGATACACTTTTGTCCGCAATTACCCATTGCACTGGCAGGGACTTTGTCAGCTCTGGATTGTGTTCTGATGGTGCTTCCTGTGCAATTCTGCTTCCTCTACTTTCCCTTCGGAGATTTTCTGCTTCGATATACCTTTAAACTTCTAATCCCATTTCAGCATCCACTTCCTGGAAAACCCAGTATTTAATAACAGGAGCTGTCCAGTGGATAGACTCACAGCTACGAGCAAAGCCGGCACTGTCTTGGTGGTACACAGTGACGCCCTCCAGAGTGCTCTCACTGTGGAGCAGGAGGAAACGACAGGGCAAGGTGGACGGCCCAGTGACACCCGTGGCTGTGCTCAGCAGCTGCGGCAGTGCTACCATCGCGCCAGAGTCACAGACACGCGGCCACGATGGGTCCTGTGGCACAGACGCCACGGCTGCCAGGGCGGGCACTGGAGGCCAAGGAGCCAGGCCAGGCCAGCTCTGCCTGCCAGGAGAGCAGCAACTGTGACCGTCTCCTACCACTGAAGAGCTGGGACTCCGGGTGGAAAGTTTAACTTTTCCAACATGGATCGAATTGTATCTGCACCTGCAGCTGTCTCATGGAGACTTCTTTCTTGCATGTTTGTGTTTGTTTCATTTAACTCTTCTGAGAGTAAACCTAAGTGTATTCTCTGCTGTGACTTGGAACATTTCAAAACTCCAAATAATATTTTAATAATCACAATGAGTCAATCTATTAGGTACTCTAGTTTGCAGTCATGAGGAACTGAAGCCCAAACAATTTAATTATGGTTATAAAATGTCACAAATAGTATGCCGGCACAACTAAGTCTTCTGACAATCTAAACACAGTACAGACTGTGACACTGAAGAGACTGGGCAGCAGTGTGCACCCAGCAGGACGGCCACAGCAGCCGACACTGCACTTGGTCCAGAAGCTTCCACAGCAAAACCCAAGATAAAAGGAAACAACCTCGTCTCGTAGCAATCTGGAATCAGAAATCAGGCAAAGCTGGGGGGAAGTGTCTCAAATTACGTGAATAAGCACATTAATTTCCTACTTTCTTTCCTAAGTTTGTGAGAGAAAACCTCACCCTGAAACCTGCATAGTGGCTGGCAGTGATTCTTGCTCAGAATAATTCTTTTAATACCAAGGAAAAGAATAAAGTTGAGAGTGAATGGACTAGAAGGGGCAGGGTGGAACCGTCAGACCCAACTGTCCCTTTCCAGAAAAAAAGAAGACAAATGAGCCATTTTAGACAAGTTGGTGTTAAATTATTTTCCTCAAAAAATGGGCAAATTAATCAATTAAAGTAAAAAATAAAACATTTCAGGGACACTTGTTAGGCAGTCCTATTGTTTATTCAATTTCCCAAGGATGGTCGTAACACCCTGTTTCCTGCGACTTTCACCCCAAAATGGAGGAGGAAGATTGTGAGAGGATGTGGGTACCTGCACGCCATTAGTTCGGATGTGTTTGACTCTTCGATTACAGATAGGACATCTGAAGGAAATGGGCTTCAACCACAGCAGGGACCTGCAGCAGGAAGACAGGGAGAGAGGCTGGGACTCAGCTCCCCAGGCGGCTCCACACGGCCAGCTCCTCACGGGCTCCCCTGACACCTTCTTGGCCTACAGGAGCACCACGCAGGAAGCTGAATCACAGCCCAGAGGTTTCTCGGTGACCATAACCTTGGAATGAGAGGTGCCATTTTTATACCGCCTGTGGGCCAGTGTCCCTGTCTACAGGCGCAATCAGCTTGTGCCTCTGTAGCCTTCATCTTTCTTAAATTTCAGAATTAACAACAAATCTCCCACACCATCTGACTAATACATTCTTTCTTTAGCTACCAAATACATTTAGACAGGTTACAGCTCAATGTTCCTGCTGGGCAACAGTTCATCATCTTTAGAGATTTTGCTATTCTGTGATGTGATATTTTTAAAACTTGAATACTCCACAGGCTTCTAAAGTCTTTCTGAGAAGAAAGGGAGCTTATCTTCACCCCCAAATATTCATAGCGCACAGTCATCTCGAATGTCAAAATCCTCCCTTTACCTATCTTCAAAGTATTCTCTGGGCAAGCTACTGTTCTAAGCCAAACAGTATGTGTACAGAGAGGGGAGTGACTGGGAAGTGTCGGTACTCCAACATGAGATGCTAGTTTACTTTAGCCATGGCCAGTCCCCAGATAGGTCAGAAACTCAAAACACATACAAAGACGTGTCAGAAACCAAAAAAGCAAACAGAAGTCACGTCCATGAGTAATGAAACCAGGAACATAAGAATTGGTCAGAAAACTGGTGCAGGGAGGAACCAAGAGTCACAGAGGCATGCTGGTTTATCACCGTCTGTGTGAAGGGTGCTTGCCAGAGTCTGCCCGCACATGCACAGCACTTACCGAAGCCCTGGGCAACCCTGCACGCTCAGAGTGTGGAGACCCAGGAGAAGGGCTGACCACCAGAACCGAAGAGGAAGGGTGAGGCAGGCAGGCAGGAGACGCGAGGCCGTGTCCCTCAGAGGGCTTAAGAGCCCAAATGCCTTGTGTGAGTTAGGAAGCCCTTCTGCCAAGACAAGAAAGACATTGCTGAAGTGTGACTGGTGGGTGGCAGTAATTGACGCAGTCAGTATCTCTCGCTATAGGGAGAAGTTGGATGAGGAAGATGATGAGTCACAAGAGGAAGAATCGTTTACCAACTGAAGACTCATTCCAGGTTTCACTCTGATCTACGGTGATATTTCCAATCGCATGTCCTGTTCCAGCCTGATGTACCACTGGGAACAATCTTCTGTGGCCAGGAAATGGTTGGGAAATTAGTAGAATGTATTCCACTAGTGGCATTCTTTCTACAATATTTCTGGTAAAGGTGTAAAATTTAAATTTAGTCATGAGTACAGATCAGACAAATACAAATGGAACGACATTGTACACAACAACTGGTTTGTAATTCTCCTAAGTGTCAAGGTCATGAAAGTCAAGGAAAGCCCAAGAAACTTCTCCATATTAAAGAAGACTAAAGAGACAGGACAAGTAAACATAAACATGATTTTGGAATGGGTTTTTTTTTTATGAAGTACATATTAGGATGACTGGTGAAATTTGAATGTCATCTGAGAACTGGATGGTATAATGCTTTGACTATAGCTATGTAAGAAAACATCACCGTAGAAAAGGTGCATGGGCATGTGTGGGTCATGGTGTGTCATCGGCAAACTATTCTCAAATAACTTAGAAAAAGAATTTATGAAACTATACTTGTAACTTTTCTCTGAGTTTGATATTCTGTTTTTAATTTAAGAAACAACACTGTGAGGAAAACCTATGCACATAATTAATTTTAAGTCTTCAGGACATTGGGAATAAGGAAACTGACTTTCAAGTATAAATTAACTTGCCTGAGAGTAGATAACTAAGAAGTAACAGATTTTGACATTAAATAACAGGTGAAAATTTCCAGGCTAGTTTTATAAAGAGTGTCCCTGCAGGAGACAATTCTATTACATTATTTTGGGTCATTTAAAATTGTCCAGTCCATCATCTCAGATCTTCCAAGGGTTTCTGTCTTCAAAGTCAACTTTAAATCTAGTTTCTGATTCCATTCTCACTGTGTTGCTCAGAGCAGGCACAGGGAGGTTTTTGATCTCTTTGGGTTTGGGTTACCTAAATCTGGTTTTCCAGTGATGGCAGGGAGAGAATGGGAGATAAGAGATGGCAAGTAAGGAAAAATATTCTTCTTATCCAACTGAATCCTGTCTTTCTTTTTCACATTTCCCCATCTTCTGTTCTTTATCATTCTCCCCCAGTGAAACTCCGAGGGAGAGATGGGGAATGCAGAGTGTTACAGGAGAGACAATGAACAATTGTGTCTCCTTTTCCCCAGCCTAAGTATAACAGTACACCCATATATCTGTCTGTGCATTTTTACATATTGTAAAGAGTAATTTGCATTGGCTTTTCATTTTCAAGTGCCAGAGTTTCCACAGTATTCTCTGAATACATTCTGCAAGATCTTGATTCTAATTTAACATCCTTCTGTTCTTGTCAACAGCTCATCTAAGTGCTCATGGCTCTTACAAGTAGCATATGCTCCACATTCATTCTTGTCTCAAATAATTATTTGAGCAAACAATGATTAGTTACTAATTTTCCATTTGTCAAGAAAAAAGTTTATTCATTTATTTCACTATCAATCACAACTCTGAGGCTTGCACTGAGATACTTGAACATCTTGTATCCTCTTGGCTCAAGTCTCAGCCTTCTGCCTCCCTCTCTCATAGTTCTCTACCTGTGCCAAACATTTTAATAGCTTATTCCACTGCATTCCTCATCAATCGTAAAAGTCTCTCACCTCAGACTTTGTAAATGTATTCTTTCAGTTATGATAATATAGTCAAAATTTGGCTTTCCTCAATGATGTCTTTAGCCTTGAAACCTGCTGTAATGGGCTAATTTTCACTTTCCCCAACTCATATAACAAGAGGACTAAGCCTTTCCTTGCTTCCCTCCACCTTTCATTGTCCTCAGGCAACTTCCACTTTTGTCTTACACACTACACACCACCTGTTTCTTATACTTGTGTAGCTTGGCTTTCCAGGCCCCATGATCTACAATCTACTTACTAGATCTAAACGACCTCAGGTATATCTAGGCCTACAGTTATAGAACAATGCCAAGATAACTTTAGATATGTTAAAAGTACAACGTTGGACTTAGACTTCTGCTTCATGCTTACTGGTTTTCACTACCTTGTAGAGTGCTCTTTGGTTAGTTACTTTATCCATGTCTACTAGGCACCTGATGTGCTACAATTGCCACATCGTGTCTTCTGTGTTCTTCTATTCGCCCTTCTCTAGTTCTCTCCAGGTTATAGACACTGTCCTTGAATCTTCCTAAAGTGAAATTATTTCCCCATTCCTATCTATGATGTTTCTGGAGAAAAATCATGGGCCTCACCCAAGAGCTGGTAGCATTTGTAACCTACCAAATCCCAATACTTTCTGGACTAGTCAGCTACACACACAATTTAAGGGAGGAGAGGTTGGTTTGAGCTCATGGTTTCAGAGGTCTCAGTTCACACTCAGCTGGCTCCATGATGGGAACATCATGGTGGAAGTGCGAAGTTGAGAAAAGCTGCTCATTTCATGGCATCTGGAAAATGGAGCAGACTGGGAAGAGCCAGAGAGGAAGAGGTCAGGGACCAGCACAGCCCCCCAGGACCCTACCTCCAGCCAGGCCTCGCCTTGTGACAGCCTCTGCAGGTTCCAGCTCAACAGTGAGTTCACCCACTTAGGACATCAAGGTGCATCACACCTCCACCTCTCCAGAAATCTCTCACACCAGTCACACTGACGGTCAGGATGAACGGGTTCACTGTCCTGCTGTCAGTAGCTATTTTAGCCTGAGGTTTAGATCCCCCCACCCCAACACCATTATCCTTTGACTTCAAGATCTATCTTGACTTGTTTATTATTACAGTTCCATATTTGACCACCAAAGTTCTACTCCACTTTTATCCCCTAACACAACCATATTATAAAAGCTCCATTTTGTACAATTTCTTCATTGCTAAAAATATAAAATTGAGTTTTACCATACTGCCCTTCCTCTTCAACTCTCTCTATTCCATCCTTATCCTCTGCTCCTCAGGCAGAACACTTAATTAGATATGCAGATGTCCCAAGTGCAAGACAACATTCTCCGTTTTCTTTTCTTTTCTTTTTCTTTTTCTTTCTTTCTTTTTTTTTTTTTTGAGACAAGGTCTCACTATGTAGCTCAGGCTGCTCTCAAACTAGCAGCCCTCCTCTCAGCCTCCTGAGTGACCATGGGTATGCACCACCATGCCTGGCTCCCTTGCCTACTTCTTATAACTGCGCTCTTACAGAAACTATCCAGTGGTTCACCTTTGTGTCCACTCTTTGCTCTTTGAGAAATCGTTAGCATCTACCAGACTCTCATTACTGAGAGATGAAGGAACCATCCTTACTGAGTTCTTAAATACTGGACACTGCTGGCAAGTTTGTTAGGTGTCCTTCACACAAAAGTGGGCAACCAGTAGAATTCAAAGGAGCAGGGATCAAAGGAGGGATGACAAAAAAAAAAAAAAAGGGAGCAAAAAAGCTACCTTTTCCCCTTCCTCTATAAGACTTATTTACATCACTAAACAATAGTTACGCATTAGTACCTGAACATCTTGTATAAACTATTTTATTTTAACGGTACATTTTAGATAACATTTAGATAACGGTACATAGTGATAACATTCACATAGGGTATTTGTATCTGTACATGATATAACTTGTTGCCTCCTTTTTTCTTGTTCCTCTCCCCTGCCTTCAACCCCACCTCCCTCCTTATTTACAAAAACTTTGTTTCCATTTTTTCCCTGTAGTCCTTATTTCTCTTGTCCCTCCATTCCTTTCCCCATCCCCCTCCCCTGTTCCCCTTCCATTTGAACAATTTCTTCCCTTTCCCAATATAACACATTTTAGTCTTTATTTACACTTTCAGTTTCTCAGACCACAGAAACAATGCGGTATTTAAACACATGTGTCTGATTTGACTTAAGAGTATAGTCTCAAAATGCATCCATTTACCTAGAAATATCTCAAGCTTATCATTCTTTATTGCGGAGTAGTACTCCTGATGGAGTACTACTCCGCAATAAAGAATGATGCCCATCAACTGATGAATGTAGTACTACTCCGCAATAAAGAATGATGCCCATCAACTGATGAATGGATAAAGAAAATGTGTTTATATGTATATATATATGTATAATATAAACACATTTTCTTTATCCATTCATCAGTTGATGGGCATTTGGGCTGTTTCCAAGATTTAGCTATTACAAACTGTGCTGCTATACACATGAGTGTGCCTATATTGCTGCAGTCTGATGCTTTTAATTCTTCTGGGAAGAAACCAAGAAGGGGAATAGCTGGGTCAAATGGAACCCCTAGTCCTAGTTTTCTGAGGAATCTTCACACTAATTTCCATAGCAGTTGCACCAATCTACACTCCCACCAACAGTGGAGAAGGGTTCCTTTTTCTCCACAGCCCCTCCAGCATTTGTTATTGGCTGATTTATTGATAATAGCCATTCTTTCTGGAGTGAGGTGGAATCTCAGTGTTGTTGTAATTTGCATCTCTTGAATGATCAGCATGATCGGTATCAGTCCAAGAGAAAATTCAGGGGACAGAAAAGTATTCTTTGGTGGAAATAAAATGAGATGAGTCAGCACATTCAGAAGAAAGTATACAGATCAGTAAGACCTTTGAAGAAAAAGAGAAAACAATGGAGAAAAGACTGAAGGCAGAATTGTGTGGGATTTTTTCTTTTGGGATCATGCTACTTTATTACAAAACTGGAACAATTTGAGCAAGACTACAAAATAAAGTCATATTGGATTATAACCCATGCATATAATAAATATGTATGAATTTATAGTGATATAAATAAATTAATGAATAAACTAATATCTGGGAGAGAATACATCTCCCATGTGAATAATTCCTAATAATTTATGGGGGCATTCCACCACCAAGGAAGAGGATATAGATGAACCCCTTCCTTCCTAAGAGGACAGGGTTGGGAGGAAGGCCACAGTGGGGTCCTGTGTGTGGGGTGGACCTTTGATGTGACATGATGAAGCTGACACTTTCTCTCTGCAGTCTTCCTCCCAAAGCAAGGCATCCAAGTCTACTCCCAGGCGAAGAATCAGACGAAGTCCAACACAGCAAAACCCTACAAACTGTCTGACCAATACTCCTCAAAACATCAAGGGCATCAAAAACAGGAAGTGAAGGCACAGCCAAGAGGAGCCTGAATGTAAAATGACACGCTAGATGGAACCCTAGAATAGAAAAGGGACCTTGAGTTACAACCAAAGAATGTCGATGAAGTGTGGACTTGTATTAGTACCACTGTATCCACATTGGTTTATTAATTATAAAAATATGCCATAGTACTGTAAGATTTTTTTTGAGACAGGGTCTTGTTAAATCACTAAGCTGTCCGGGCTAGGCTTGAACCTGGAATCTTCCTGACTCCTGTGTTATCTTGCCTGGCTATTGTAAAAGATTAGTAATAAAGGGTACCAGATGTGGGGCATATGGGAACTCTCTGTGCTGTCACCCTTATTTTTCTGTAAATTTAAAACTATTCTGAATAATAGTCCATTTTAAGGCAGCTTTGAGGGCTACATCAGTGGTTGAGCTCAAAGTCTGTGTCCAACCTTCCTCACTGCATACCAGTCAAAAGTGTACATTTCTTAGTTTAGGCTCCCAGAATCTAGAAGTTTGAAAAATATTGCCCCTTGATCATTTGCAACTGTAAATGTTCCTATAAAGAAGTCAAGTCTTTGCTCCCAATTCTTACATGTGAGTTTGGTCCATTACTTGTTTCTGTGAATGACTTGAGGCCTGGGAAAGTCTCTGTGCACTGAGGCATTCTTCTTCACTGCTGGCATGTGACAAGCCCATACTGGACTCTCAGAGAGACAACATGGTGCGCCAGCTATCAACCTGCAAAGTGGACCTGTTGTGAGGCTGGTCTTCCAGATGACTCTAGGTGCACGGGCCTGCCCAGGTGAGAAACCAGAACTGGCCAACGCTGACCATCCCAACTGCCGGCACGTTAAGTAATGAACTAGTCATTATTTTAAGATACTGAAAGTTGGGGTGTGCCCTCCATCACCTTACCCTACCCAAATCACTTCAGTCATAAAATTTCCCTCCACTGCAAGTGCCTCTACTCCCAAATTCTAATTTAGGAAATGTCACGCATGTTTTCCTTTGACAGAAAGTTTCATATGTAAATATAAAGAAGGGGAGAAAATTTGGTTCTCCAGATCTCCTCTTAGAAAGAGCACACTGTTCTTAAGAAATGCCTTGATGGTAAAGGTGAGAGCCTGAAGGGCACTGTACTGATCAGGATAAATTCAGTTGCAGAAGCGGAAACCCAAAGCATAAAAGTATCATTAAGACAGAGACTCACTTCTCTTTCTCCTCTAATATTTGGGGCAAAACAAGCCAGCAATAGCGTGAGGATTCCATAGTGTCAGTCCCTCCTGTCACCCTTGTCATGTTGCCCTTATCTGTAGTTTTCAAGGTGACACACTAGGGCCATAATGATATTCCATTCAGAAGGAAGACAGAGAGGTAGAAAGGAGGGCAGGCGCATTTCTTTAGGAGAAAACCAGCTGTTGTCCATGTCAGCTCTGCTTACATCAATCGACCAGAATTTAGTCATGTGATTATACTTGGCTGCACAGAGGCTGTCAAATGCAATGGTTACCATGGCGATCAGATATTCTATTACTGTAGAAGAGTAAAGATGAGGATCAATAGAGTCACTACCACAAACAAACATGATATGTCAACTTGCTAAAACACATATAAGGTGAGAGGAACTGGCATTGCCCTGAAAGGAAGACAGAGAAGTGGGGGAGACAGAAGTGAGAGGAATGGGAGCAGTTGTGTTTCTGCCTTGAAATCTTTCACTCTCCTATGAATTCATTCCAAGTTCTTGGAATAAGAAGCCTCCAACCCAATGGAAGGGACTCAACTTTTGAAGGTAAATGGAATACATATTTGGATGCAAGAATTAGAGGAAGAGAAAATGTGTTTGTTGTCACTGTGATAAAATACCCGGGAATAACCATTTAAGGGAAAAAGACTTATTTTGGTTTAAAGTTTCAGAGGTTTCAGTCCATAATCTGTTGGTGCCATTGTTATGGCACAAACATTATAGTGGAAGAATGTAAAGGAGGAAAATTGCTCATCTTGTGGCAGGCTGGAAACAGAGAGACAGCCTGGAAGGGTTGGTGAACAAAATATAACCATCAAAGCCATGGCCCCAGGACCCACCTCATCCAATCAGGCACCGCTTCCTAATATTCCCATTCAGCTAATCAATTTAACACACTTGACAAAGTTGGAGCCCTCCTCAACCAATCCCCTTAATTTCAACATCCCATCAGCCGGCAACAAGGTCTTCCATACAACAAAGTCTTCCTTCCTTTTGGAGGACGTTTGGGACCCCTACCATAACATTATGCCATGACAGCATGAGACCTTAAGAACCTTCAGAAGACTATGGGAGGCAAAGAGGGGAACTGGACGTCGGAACTGGGCACCAGGACAATCTGACATTGATTGATGAGATAGGGGATGGGGGCTAGATGTCATCTACATGTTGCCAGTTTGTTTCAAAATCCACATTTAAACCAACAAAAGTGTTAAAAGCAGGATAGTATATTGAGAAAAACAATTTTTTAAAAAAAAATCTGTATCGAATTCCCAATTACACCAATTATAGTAACGACAAAGCTAGCAATTTGAGAAACGTTGATGAGGCTTAACATGGTATTAGTTTAAGACACTGAGCATAGGCATGAAGTAGGAATCACTTTCGTGACTGAAATGGAGGCTAAATGTAACCAGATTTCAGGAATATCACCTAAATTTCTTCTCAATCACATTTTCTTCAGTGACACTGAGGCATCAGTAAGGACTAGGACAAACCGGCCAATTTCCCATCCCTCCAAATGAGCCCAAGTGGACTACAGATTACACTGTTAGTGGAAATTACACAACAGGTGGACAGCTGTGCACTCTGACAGATTGCAACGTGTCTAATTATATAACGATGCATTGCTGAATCGGTCTCGTGGCCACTAGACGATCTCAAGGCGAAAGTTTATTTAGACTCTACCTAAGCTTCCATGCAGTGCAAACATGATCTTTAGATTGACCATGTATAACACAGGCAACCCTCTTACAAGTGCTTTTCTGAACAAGTTAGTCCACTCCTTCCTCTGTAAGCTGTGGCAGAACGGAATTTGGAAAAACACAGCCAACTAGGAAATACAGAACATTACTCTGTCTTATTTCAGCTACTGGTGGGCACTTCTGTATTCTCCCCAGATACTCAGTTAACCTCTGTTACTCACTACTAACATACAGAATTCAGATAATTTCCATGAATATTTTACATAATTGGCAATATCATAAATATAGAAACATCTAGTACACTGACAACATTCCTTTCTTGCACTATGGTTTACAAATCACTGTATCAATTATATTTTTAAAATTTTTTGATAGTAACATGCAAGAAATGTTTTCAGCCTCTAACATGAAATGTTTGCAGTCTTTTAAATCCTGAATCTTTTTAACCCCTCCATCTCCCAAAAGAGGGCTCAACATCCCTGAATGGTGCCTGTAACCCTATTCAGGCTTGTCTGTCCAATACCAGAAGGACCTGGGGGGACGCTCCATTGCCATCTCTTTGGGACCTGAGGCAGCTCTATAACTGCAGAACCCTCAGCTGCATTGCTTACTTCCTAAAAATGTCAGTAATTTCCAGGTATGTGTTTTTTCCCATCTCCAATTCCAGTGGCGCTATGACGTAAACTGGAATTTCAGTTCTGCATATCCTCCAACTCCAGTCTATCACAAAAAAGAAAGACTGGAGTATAACACATACACATACTTAGGGTTAGTTTACACATACTTAGGGTATAAACTTTTATTAAAATACCAAATAGTGTAAGTGCTGTGTGTGTCAAGTAGTCCATTAGCATAATATTTTAAGCTATCAATCGTTACTGTTCCTTTTTATCCTTTGCATATTTATTACTTTTCCTTGACCATGAAAGCAGCTTTGGCAATTTTCCATACATTGCCTCAGGGGAAGACCAAACGTACAGACTAGAACAAGGAAGGGGGTTACATTTTTGAAAGGATTTGTGGTGGTGGTGGTGGTGGGGTGGAGATGGTGGTGGTTTTGGGGATCAAATTGCAGAGCTTGCCCATGCTAGTCAAGCACACCACCCCCGAGCTATGTTCACAGCCCTTGAGTGATTTTTAAATTTATAAGAGAGGATAATATTGAAATCTAGAGCTTTTGATCTTTCGGTACCAGGAACTATAGAGAGAAAACAAGGTTTTGGAATTCTGAAACTTTTCATTTGAAAACTCAAGGGAAGGGCTCAGCCCATCTATATGAGCATCTAGTTTATGAATCAGAGCACTGGGAGGTGCCAAAGACACCAGGTAGCTCTCCCTGCAAGAAGGAAAGGGATTCTGACAAACTAAAACGTGCCAGTGGATGCTGGGCAAGCGAGCCCCATGCGCTGCGCCTGTCTTGGACCCAAACCCTAGGGCAGAGGGGAAGAAAGGCGTAGAAACCCCAAGTATGTTCGTGGGGGCCCCAGAAGAGAGACTGCCTTCTGCTTTGCAGGGTCTAGCCTAGACTTCATGGTCTGCTTAGCTAGTGCCGAAAAAAAATATACTTCAAAACACAGTGGCCTAAAACAAAAATCGTGGTTTATTATGACTCATGCTTTCTCTGGATCCAGGTTTTGGGGGAGGGTTGGGATAAACAACTCCAACTCACGGATCTCACACATATTCACAGTTTGATGGTGGCTGGAGCTGTCACAGTAGATGGAGAGGTGTCTGCAAATCCTTTCAAAAAGTGGAACCTCACTGGCAATCGGTATACAAAAAAAGTTCACATCACTAATCCTCAGGGGAATGAAAATGCAGATCAAACCACAATGAGACACCATCTTACGCCCGTTATAGTGGCTACTGTCAAAAATTACAAAAAAACAGAATTGCTGGCAACGAGGACAGAAAGGGTAAGTCTCCTACACTGTTGGTAGGAAGGTAAATTAGAACATCCATTATGGAAAAGTTTGGAAGTTCCTAAAGAAAAAAAAAAAACACTAGAAATAGAACTGTCATAAGATCTAGCCATCCTATATGATATACGTCCAAAGGAAGTGAAATCAGCAAGTCAAAGAGACATCGGCACCCTCGTGTGCTACAGCACAATCTGCACTGTGATGGCCAAAGCATGTAATCAGCCCAGCTGTTCACCAGCGGATGACTGGATAAAGAAAATGGAGCATATATACACATAGGAATATTATCTGGCAATAAATAAGAAATTCTGTCATATGCATCCATACAATGGAAGTGGAGGACATTATGTTAAGTGAAACAAGCCAGACACAGAAAGACAAGTACATGTGCTCTCATTTATATGTGGAAGCTAAAAAGTTGTTCTCACAGGAGAGGAGAGCAGAATAGCAATTACTAAGCCTGGGAAAAGGGTGGTAGGAGGAGATCGAGACAGGATGATTAATGGGTCTAGAAATGCGGTTGGATAGAAGGAACGACATCTATTGTTCTGTAGCACAATAGGATAATATTGACAAATGCTAATTGTACGTTTCAAATTAGCTAATGAAGATTCTGAATGTTCCCAATAGAAAGAAATAATAAATGTCTGGGGTGAGAGATATGCCAAGTACTCTGATCTGACCTTTGCATGTTGCACACATGTATTGAAATGTCATACTGTACCCCGCAAACATGTGCAATTACCATGTGTCAATTAAGAATAAAAAATGTATTTTTAAAAAAATGGGGTCCAATCTCTAACCTCCTTGTTGGCTTGAATGACTCACTTCAAATGAACTGTATACAGGAGAAGTGACAGTGTGAATGTTGAAGGCATTGCTGCTCCCATGCAGAACCATTTGCTCTTGGGAAAAGCCAACTACATGTTGTGAGGACACTCAAGCCACCCACAGAAAGGTCCACATTGTCGAGAAATCAAAACCTTTCGCAAATAGCCAGGGGTGACGTCTCCTGCCTGCTGCCATGTGAAGGAGCTATCCTGGTACCAGATCTTCCCAAAGATTGCAAACTTGGGAGAGTTTCTAGCCACTCCTGAACTCCTGATCCTCTGACACTGTGAGGTGACACCCTCTGTTTCAAGTCACTAGGATTCAGGAAAATTTGTTATGCAGCAATTGATAACTAATACGAAGAGAGGGCTGGAGAAACTAGGAGCTCTCCAGTCATCCCTCTCCATTCATCATCACAAGGCTTAGTTGCTTTCCCCCGTTGGTTAGTTTGAGCTTTCCTCCAGTAAGACAGCCAGGTGTTTACATGTGGAAAATAAACTTTCTTTAAACCTAGTTTTAGAAGTCATATAACTCCACTTCCTGCGTACTCTGTTGGGTACAATATCCACAAAAACTATCCAGTTTCCAGGGGAGTAAATCATACTCACTGGAAGGACTGTTGTCCCATTTTATGAAGAATTTGTTGGATAGGTGGTATTTGTGCATCTGGCTTTGGAAAATAATATCTACTGTGTTGCAAGCCTTGTAGGGAAGTTCCAGACTCAACAGAGTATTTGAACAAAGGATTAGCAGTTACACATTTAGTAGTTTTCAGAGTATAGAAAGCAATCGAGCCACTGGAATGGACAAATATCATTAGGGAGAGAGGATAGAACGAGAGACACAGGGATAGGAGGTTACCATCAAGACTCTGAAATTTAAAGGGCAACCCAACGAAGATCATCTCTGGGACTGGAGGGAAGGAGCTGAAGATGAGCACAGATAAATGTAAAAGTGTGTAGCTGGCTACTGAAGTTGTTTATGCTTCAGTGTCTTTGAAAGGTCCTTCGCCCAGAGAGATAAAAGCAAGAGACATCAAGGTGTGGGAAGGAAGAGCCATACATGTGTGCACAGAAAGAGTTACTAAGGTGTGGGAAGGAAGAGCCATTAAGATGGGAGAAAGAAGAGCCATCAAGGTCAGAGAAGGAAGAGCCATCATGATGTGGGAAGGAAAAGCCATTGAGGTATGTATGGAAAGGAAGACCTATCAAGACGGGAGAAGGGAAGCGTCACTAAGGTGTCGGAAGAAAGCCACCAAGATGTGGGAAGGAAGAACCATCAAGATGGGGGAATAAAAAGCCATCAACATGTGGGAAAGAAAAGCCATCAGGATCCCAAGAGCACTGTGTAACCACTTCCTACAGAGGGAAATACAGATATTTTCCTTGCAAACCTAGAGTGTATGATTTACAACTTTTAAGATTTTGTTAGAATCAAGATTCTCCTTTTGCTTCAGAAGAAACTGAATTACCTGCTTTGATTTCTATTCAAAATTTAATGAAAACAAAGGATAGAGAATATCAGACTCCAATCCCAAGAGGATAAGGGAATGGCACAAACACTCTGACCAGTTGTAAGCCACTTAACCGATGGGAACTGAATTTTCTTTCTACTTTAACCAATACATGAAAAACACGAAAGGTGTACATATTACTGGATGTTTCCCTGCATGTAAACATTACATGATGATTAGGTCAGGTTACACATATTAATCTTTTCAAATAGTTGTCCTTTTTTCACGGTAAGAACTTTCAAGATCCTTTCTTCTAGCGTTCAGATGTGCACTGCATTTCTGTTTATATGGCTGTTGTACTGTACATCCCCACACCAGAATTTCCTGCTCCTCCTCAACAGTCCCCCTTCCTACCCTTCTTCCTGCCCTCTGGTAATCTCACCCTACTCTCAAACTCCATGAGACCACCTTTGTTAGCTTTTGCATATGACTGAAATCACACGGTCCTTGTCTTTCTGCAGCTGGTTTTTTTTTCACATAATTATCTTCACTTATATCCATGGTGCTGTAAAGGACAGGATGTCATTTTTATGGTTGAATAATATTTCACTGTGTACATGTGCCACATTTTCTTTATTCATCAGTTGATGGGTACCAGACTGTTCCATTACTGGGCAGTGTGAACGGTGCTATAGTGAACATGGGAGTGCAGGTGTCTCTTTGGTAGACTGATTTACTTTCTTTGGATCCATAGCCAGTAGTGAGACTGCTGGATCACAGAGTGGTTCTAATTTTTAATTTTTTGATAAATTCTTACACTGCTTTCCATAATGGCTGAACCAATTTTCATTCCCACCAACAGTGGACAAGGGTAAGCAACCTAATTTTGAAATTCCTACTATTTAATCGAAATGTCTTCATGTGAAGACAGAAGTAGGAAAACCTAACAGTAAAAAGCTTCAGATTATTTTCAGTTTTACCCATTGCAGTGGATAGATTTCTAATAGAATATTTACTATGACCCCTCCGAAAAACAGTCATTTGTAACATTTTATAGGATACTCTCTGCATCACATATCTCTTCCGCAACTGGCCAACAATGGAAGGCAGCCTGGGTTACTCCTCAGAAGAGGTTCCTGTGGGAACATAGGACTGGCTTAAGATCAAGTGTTCTAACAGGGAACCGTTCTGTGGCAGATGGCTCTTTGGCAAAGAAAAGAAGGAAAAGACAGCAGCATCTCATGAAAACGAGAATAGAGCTTACCCAATTGTAATGCAATGAAGAAAGGAGGTTTCACTTTTATTTCAGGCAGTGACTGTGATAGCCTTATGTCTTTCTACACCAGGTTGAACCAACACAGACCAAAGTTAGGCATAAATATAAGCTTCCGGTAAGAAACATAAAAACACACAGAAGAAAGACATTATTGATTCTCTGCTGAAGTCATTTATCTTCCTTACCCTAGGTTTGTTAAAATAGTATTATATCTGCTGCATTGGCTATAATTATAAAATATGATTATATATAATAATATTATCAAGTCTAAGGAGATGGTCCACAGAAACTGCTTTCTTAATTCTATTAGTCATCATTTTATTAACTTAAAATTATATATCATGTTTCTTCCCTAAGTCTGCCTACTTAAGATGCAGTAATTATAACAAACATGTTATGCTTGGGAATTTAATTTGATATAGCTATATCCAATATAGTGTAGATATTCTTAAATTAGATGGCTGTTTTAGATCAGGCTGATATTTCAGGTAATTATTGAGGAGGAGTAACCTACTTGACTGCAGTGATGTTTTGTTGTTGCTATTGTTGTTGCTTTTGTTGCTTTAGTTGTTGTTTTGGCAGTTTTCTTGTATTGTCATTCATTCTTTGTTATTCTTTGTTGTTTGGAATAAATACAAGTAATATCTTATACTTTCAGAGAACTTAATATTTGCCAGACAAGCATTCAAAGTGTGCTAAGCAAGAGCAATGGACACTGGCCATCTTTCTTAATATTTGCAATTTAGCTTAATCTAATGACACCAAGTGATTTGATTCATGTTGTTTTTTCAGTCTTGACTAACTTATTAATTATGAGCAAGTTTTACAGGTAGTGGCCAGGAATTTAGTGAACTGGCATGTTAACTAGAAAATTAGGTACAGGATGCATTGAATACACAAGCCCTTCCCCATACATTCCTGGAGGGCAGGAATCTGATGTCTGTTCATCTCCACCTTATTCTCTATGCCTAGAACAGTGCTCTGCACCAGGGAGGTACTCAGGAAGATGTGCTGGATGAAATGAATAAACAACTATCACAAATGTCCAAATACCTGAGAGTTTAAATGTTATAGGAACTCCTTGTTTCCTTTCCTGTCACAGCACATTCTGTGCATGCAAATTAGATGTACACTGGATAGAAGAGAAGGCATTTAATCCACAACAAATCTTTAAATGCTAGAGCACTCGTCATGTTTAGATTTCACAGCATAAAGCCTGTTCCTTTGGTTTTAATATCACTGTTGCCTGTCCTTGGTTGGCTATAACACATCACTAGATGTTCAAGCCCCCAGATTTCCATCTATGGTGAACCAACTACTTGAGAAGAAAAAAAATACTGCTGAACAATAGGGACATCTGCTGGTTAAACTGACATGATCTGTTGTAAGATATTGCATCAAGGTAGACAAGACATGAGTAATAAGATTTAGAATAATACCAAACATGTGATGTCATTAAAATAACCTCCTTCCAGTTGAATAACAACAAATCATAATATTTGTTTGTTTTATTTCAGGATTGTCCAGGTAGTGACACTTTCTGAAAAAAGACTGAGCTGTCCTTGAAACAGTAGCTATTACAGAATAGAAACAGCTGGCTTCTGGTTCTTCTGATTTAAGATACTTCTGGTTTAATACATTTTTTCTTTGATACCAGCAAACAATGAAAGGTATTGCACCATATGCTAACAAACCACAGTGATGGCAGGGCAGGGGTGGTACATGACTCACCTCTGCTCTCTAGATGTGTTGAGCACCAGCTTGGAGTAGCAGGTGTGTGGCTCAGCCTTTGAAAAGAAGAAACCCTTTGTGGAATCTGTGACTGCATGGATGAGCCTGAGGATGTGATGCTAAATGAAATGTCAATCTCAGAAAAACAAATACCATGATTCCACTTAAATAAAATCTAAAATAGTCAAATTTGTAAACGCAAGGAGTAGAACAGAGGCTACTGCAGGTCGAGGGGAGGAAGAAATGGGGAGTTACACATCAACAGGCTGAAGTTTCAAGCAGGATGAAAGCTCTAGAGATCTGGTGTATAACATTCATACCTACAGTCAACAACAGCGTATAGTACACTTAAAAGTTTAGTAAGAGGAGAAGAGTAAGAGTCCTTACCACAATAAATAAACTTTTAAAGACTGAGTTAACATTTGCAGGGGACTTAGCTAGTGCATGCTCTCATCATTTCATAAAGATTACTGGGCCATGTGCTTTCTACGAGTATGCTCTTCTTGCAGTCGCTATACAAATGTCTTCCTGACTCCCACCCTCAACTGTGGTGATTTCTGTTTTCCTTTCCAGATTCTGCCACAGGAAAGTCTGCTCTAAATCCTGTACATAAAATACACTTTCAAAACACAGAAACTTTTGTTCTCACTGGATTTGGAGCCTTAGATCTCCATTCCCCCAAGAAGGTATGGAGAGGCAGTGGGCAGGCTGAGGGGTTAAAAGGAATGTGGAAATGGAATGCAGGAGGAGTTATGAGGTGGAGTGCCTAAGGCCTAGAGGAAAGCCTACAGAAGAAAATGAGACAGGACTTTGCCTGGAAGAGCACTGAGTAGAGCCTAAGGAGGACAGTTTGTCAATCTCTTCGCTGGTTCATGAACCCTTATCAGCTCTCCAGAAGCTCTGGAAAGCCTATGGTGTACACCCATCAGATAGATGGTAACAGGACTAGCAGACTGTGCACAAAGAAAACTACTCATTGAATTTTTCTTTTGCTTCGATTGCTTTTTTCTCAATCATACCATCTAGCACATGATATCATGATGAAACAATAGAATATGCATCTCAGTATCTGAAACACTTTCATGTTAATATAGCAACCTTTCATAAAAATAATTTAATCAACATTTAATTGCTGGTGAGCTGCATGAAAGTGTTATTAAAAATCTGAAGTCCAAAAGAAGTAATCATAGCTAACAGATGTAGGTCTCTCTGCCTATCTACTCACCTACCCAAATAATGATTTATATCTAGATGTCCCCCCCAAAGCCTCATGAGCTCATAGATTGGATTTTGAGAGGTGACTGGATCATGGAGGCATGATACTTATCAATGCATTGGTCCACTGATGAGTTTATAGCTGACTTGGTGTTAGGAGATGGGATTTGGTCAGAAGAGGTGGACCACTGGGGGTGTGGCCTAGGAGGGTTTATCTCTTCATCTCTCTCTCTCTCACTCATATTCTCTGTCTCTGTCTCTCTCCCTCTCCCTCTCTCCCCCTCTCTCTCTCTCTCGTTCTTCCTTGGCACTATGCCATGAACCAGTCCCCTCTGCCATGCCGCTCTGCCTTGCAGCCAACTGACTATGGGACTGAAACCCTTACAAACCGTAAGCCAAAATAAATTCCTACTCCCTTAAATTGCAAATGTTGCGTATGGAAAGTGACTAACACACTATCTATCCATGAAATATTTACTGTGAAGTAATACTTTTATACTTTCTTTTTGGGGTAGAAGTATTTCTCATGCTTTTTCTACAAAACATTGAATCCTTAATTAGGTAAGTCCAAGGGTAGTATTTAAAATCTCGTGCACCCCCTACACATACATTGATTAAGTAGTGAGACAGATATAACCACAAGAAAATATTCTATGATTCAAATTATGTTACAGGCAGCCTGTATATTCAGTTATCCAGTTAAAGGTACGGGAATGTTATGATAATACATTCACTGTTTAAATCATTTATATATATATGATAAATGATATCATTTATATATATATATATATATTCTTTTTATTTTTTTAGTTTTCAGCCATAGTTCCTGACTCATAACTCCATCCCCAGGTAGGTCATGAAAACTAGAATGTCTTTTCACCAAGGCAGGCCATAGAAGCTCTCATCTTACCAGTTTTGTCTTGGAGCTGGTCATAAAGAAATTCTCTGATTCATCTTATGTGATAGTAGACAATAAAAGCCCCTGTTTCAGAAGGAGATTCGCCTCATGCCCATGAAGAATGTGTGCTGCACAGAGAGGTCAAACAGGCCTTGTGGAGTTCCCACGAAGGCCACTGGCATCAGGTCACATCCCTTTTGTCCAGTTGCTTGTCAGGAGTTTCTTTGGTCATTCCTGTGCCATGAGCCTCCATAAGAAGCCAGGGAAGCCTGCAGAGAGAGTTCCTGGACAACAGGACACGTGGACGTTCCTGGAGGATGGCATGGAAGTTCTGAGTCCCTTCTACCATACCTTTCCTATGCATGTCTTTGTCTAAACCTTGTAATATCCTTTAGAATAAACCAGGAAACAAAAGGAAACATTGCCCTGACTCCTGTAAGCCACTCAGGCAAATTAATCGAACCGAGGAGGTGGCTGTGGGAAGTCCCAGTTACACCTGGTTGGTTGGAAGCACAGGTAAAACCTCCTGGGGTATGTGCCTGGCATCTAAGTATGGGTGGGGGGGGCCTGTCTTGGGGACATGGGCCTATATCCAGGTAGACAGCATCAAAACTGAACTGCACGACCTCCAGCAGACATCTGCTGCAGAACTGATCACTCACTTGCTGGTGAGAAGCAATTCCCACACCTCTTGCTTTTCCCACACAATTATGCATTATGCTAATATGAAAACATACTTGTTTTTGCCAAGTAAATACCAACTGACCTTTGGAAAAGGTAGTTATGAAAGAAATTTCCCAAAAGGGAAACACAATTATAAGGACACATAGGACTTCTGTTTGTTTAGAAATTATCAGCAGAGTGCAGACTAAGATTCTGCAGAAGCGAATAGTAGCCAAACTAATTTACAGATTATTCTTATGCCTTGGTGACAAGCACTCTCCTGGTTGTTTTATGAAAAATGTTGATAATTAGTAATCGTTTTCTCCTAAGTGTGTCAGCCATCCTGCATATGTAATTACTATTTCATGAGAGCTGCTCTTTGAGTGGTTTTGCTTTTCTGGTTCAGGGGTTTTAGTTTCTACTTTTAATGCTTACTGTGTATATTAGGCTCTGTACAAAATACATTGTCTACATTCATTCTAGCTTTCTGTCACTGTACAAAATACCTGAGAAAAAGCAACTTAAAGAAGGAAAGGTTTATTTTGGCTCCTGGTTTCAGTCCATGGGTCCTTGGCTGCATTGCTTCTGGGCTGTGGTGAGCACAGCATCACAGCAGGAATGTGTGCTGAAACAAAGTGGCCACCTCATGGCAGCCAAGAGGCAGCAAGGGAGCAGGAAGGGGCAGGGACAAGATCTGCCCTTCCAGGATGGCATCTGTGACTTACCTCCTCCTAGGCCTCTGTCACCTCTCAACAGTCCACTCAGCTCTGAATGCATCTGTGGAACCACTGGAACAATCCAGCCAGAGACCTCGAGATACAATCCCCTCCCACAGTCCTGTCTCTGAACAGGCCTGAAACACATGAGCCTGGTGAGGGACATTTCAGACCCACACTGTTAACACAATTCTGGAGGGCTGTTATGGCTTGTGTCTAGATGTCCCCTCAAAGCCTCATGCAGTCATAGGTGGGGCTTTTCAGAGGTGGCTTGATCTAGAGTTTGTGATGCTGGAATTAAGGGTGTGTGATTACTAAATTAGTCCACTGATTGGTTTGGCATAGTTCTGGGTAGGATTAAGGGTGCCCCATGCAGGATAAGAAAGAGGGTCCCTGCTTGTCACTTGCTGCTTTTGCTGTCTTCTACCTGCCTGCTCTGCGATCCCTCTCTGCCAGCCAACTATGAACTGAAATACCTGCAAACTGTGAACTGAAATCTTTCATTTTAACTTGGATGTTGGATATTTTGAGAAAAAGTAACTAAGACAAGGGTAGATCTTATCTCCCTTGTTTTTCAAAAGTAAATGAAGCCTGGAGAAATGAGGTAACATACTCATCATTAAGTGCTGGAGCCAAGATTCACATTCAAGTCTGATTCCAACATGTATGCAACAACACTCCCCACCTCACAGCTTTGCTTACATAAACATCATTTATGTAATATTAAAAATAGAATGACAGATGTCATAGCTCTAAGGGATGCAGAGAGTTCAACAAATTGGCAATAAAGCCACTATCACCATAAAAACATATGTTTTTGATGAACAATGTCCACTGTATCAGTCACTTTTCCATCACTGGAACAAAATACCTGACACCTGCAACTTAGAGGCAAAGCTTAGGTAGGCTCACAGTTTCCCATGGTTCAGTCCCTGATTTGCTGGCAAGGCAAGAAGAGCATGGCAGAGAATTGTTCACTGAATGGCACCGGGGAAGCAAGAGGGGAAGACAAGAATACATCCTTCAGGCCACACCTCCAGGGATGGACCTTCCACCAGGCCCCACCTCTGAAAATGAGACTTTTGGGATACATTTTAGATCTAAACTATAATATCCATCTTCCAGTTAAGGAAAGAATCTGGAAACTGGCTGTGATCATTTATTTTTAGTGGGAGAAGACTCTTGACTTAGTGTATTTTGTGAGCAACAGCAGGGTAGTTCAGAGCATAGGCTTCTGCCACACACTTGTTTCTATTCTCTTTGTTTCTGGTGTAAAATGGGATTCCTCTGTGGTAACTGTAGTGATGCAATGGAGACTGTAAACAGTAAATGAATTTAATGCATTTAAAGTATTCAACTGACACACAAGTCTTTCATACTTTTTTAGGTTCACAGCAAAACAGAGCAGGAAGTACAGAGAATTTCCAAATATCTCATTTCCTTCCACATGCAGTCTTCTCCACTATCAATACCTCCCACTTGGGTGGTACCTTTGGTTCCTCCACATTCCAGATTCTATGGCTCACTTTTTCTTAGTGAGTGTTGAATACAATACCACTGTATGGATATACCAGTTTATTTATCCATTCACCTACTGAAATTCACTTTGATTGCTTTCAATTTGGGCAATTATGAAGAAAACTCCTGCAAACAGTGTATGCGTTTTTGTGTGGACTTTTCAATCCATCTGGATAAATAACAATGACTTATTACTGTATAACGTGGTAAGGATTTTTTTTTAATTACTAAACTATCCTCCAAAGTAGCTCTACCACATTGCATCCCCGTCATCAAAGAATGATTTTTTTTTTTTCCAGAACCTTGTCAGAATTTGGTGGGTTAGTGTTTTGGTTTTTAGCCATTCTACAACCTGTGTGTTAGTATCTCACCACTTCATATTCTTTTTAATTTTTGCGAATTGCAACATTGTGAGATAAACCTACCCCAAAGAATGGTATATAATGGGACTACTGCTAACCATGCACATTTCGCTGAAAACCTAAACAAGCATTTATTTTTCTAAACTCATTTCAATGTGGTCTTTTTTTTCTCAGTAAGTATTTGATGAGTTTGTCACTTAAGTTTTCCAACTACACTTGGTATACAAAGGAAAAGAGTATTGCATAAAATAACTGAAACTGCATGGAGGAATAAGAGTAAAACCAATCATTACATCTTATTAGTTACTTAAAACTGATGCCGACGACACTCACCGTCACACCGCAGTGAGTCTACACAAGGTCCTTCGATGTAAGAATATTAGTCAAGTCGAATTTAAAGTCTCTGCCATTCCAATAGAGAAAAGAAAGCTAAGTACAATTTCTCCAGGTTCATAAACCAGCAAGCCGAGACTGGAATCATACAGGGTCTGTCACAGGGAGCACACTGCCAAGGTCTTGGGATTCTCTAACAGACAAAATTGGATCTCAGGAAGATTCGGAAAGAGTGGCTTGGAACCAGGGCTCTAATTCATCTCGGTCTTCTCTAAAGGCTCAACTACGGACAGACCCACTTACAGACAAACTGCCACCGCAACTTCAACTTGAGACTTTTCTCGCGCTCCACCGGGGCGGAAATGACGCTACGGCGCGGGGGCGGGGCGCGGCGCGGTGCGGCGCGGCGCAGCTCGCTTCCGGCGCCCGTCGCGCTCGCTTTCGCCCGCCGCAGCCGCTGTTGGTGCAGCCGCTTCCTCCATCCTGGTATTTTCGGATCCTTCATCCTGGTTCTTCCCAAGTGCCCGGACCCAAAACAGGAAGTAAGTGCGATGGAACCCTCAGGTCCTGGTCTCGGCCGCTTCGCCCCGCCTGCTGCCCGGCCCCTTCCCGCCCGCCGACTGCGCGGCCGCCCGGCTGGCTTCAGGCTGTGCGGCCTCGACTCTGTGCGGGCCGCGCCTCCTCCCGGGCCGGGCGGCGCGGAGAGTGCGGAGCGGGCGAGAAGGGGAAGATGGCGGCGGTGCTCGTGGCGCGGGGACCCCCGGACGGGCGCGGGCGCGGGCGCTGGCCGGGGTTGTTCCCGGAGGCCCGGTCCTCTGTTCCGCGGCGTGCTGAGCCGGCTTCCCGACCCCTCGGCGGCTCCCGCGCCCCCAGGGTCGCAGCGCGGGCATCTTGGGGGCGGGGGCGCCGAGTGCAGGGCGCGCAAAGCGGGGACGGGGCCGGGCTGGGTGCGGACGTGGTGCGCGAACTCCGGGCTCCCGTGCGGCGCGGCTGGGGGCGGGCGCCGAGCTCCGCGGACGGCACGGCCCGTGCTCATAGTGCCGTGTGTGTTTATAACCGTGTGGAGACGCGGGGGACGCGTGGGATGTTTCGGCCCCAGCCAGCCGGCGCGGGAGCTTTCCGCACACCCGTCCAGGTGCTGGGAAAAAACGCATATTCTACACTTTCTAAAATCCAGTGTCTTAGGTTTAGGAGAATGTCACTTGAGACTCGCTGACACCTGTGTCTGAGTCGTTCGACACAACTATTTGTAGCTTTTCAGTTCCAGTCCAAGTAAGAAAATCATCCTTCACTATGTTGGAAGCTTACCATCAAGTCCATTTTTCTTTCTTAGGCGTTTTCATGTCTTAACATTTCTTGAAGATGGTTTTAAATTTGTGTCATATAACTCTTTGAGTACTGTTGTATCTTGATTATTTTAGTACTCTACCAGTCTGACATTCAAAGACTCCAGCTGTGGTATACACAAAATTTTAGCTTTTTTAAATTATGTAGTGCTTTTGAGATTTGATGTGTCTGGTTAGGATTTAAAAATTTAAGATTTAGAAGAAAAGTAAAACGTTAAAATTACATTCCTTAACTTTACAAAAAATTGTCATGCTGACAAAATAGCACTTTGCTGAGAGAATCAAGGGTTTTTTTTTCTCCCATTTACAAAGTATGAAAACAACTTGATCCTATCTGGAATAAAACTGGTTCATTATGAAGAAAAATACATTTCGTGATTCATGATTATTTTAAGTACCTACAGTGTTTTTGTGTGCTACCACATAAGCTAATCTTTCCCTATTTTAGTTGATAGACCCACCCCAAAATACACATTTGTGGACTAATCTGGAACCTGCCTGATGTGAATCTCTCATTTAGATTGCAACTGAGCTAAATGCTGTTGCTTTGTCTTCTTCAACGTTTAATCAGCACTGGGCATTGCATACTTACTAGACATTTAAGTCCGTACTTTTAGCAGTTGTAGGAATAAATATGTACTATATAAACCTTTTTTTTGAGAGAAAAGTTATTTTATTCCACCCAGGGTTCTTTGAAAAGGAGGAGGATGTACAAGGTTAGAAATCACTAATTTAGTAATTAGTCTCCTGAACAGCTACAGACTCAGTTTTTACTGGTGATGTAATAAATTCCCAAGTCCTGAAAAAAAATCACATTATTTTGAACCATTACTTTTGTCATACTTCATTGACTACATTGGCTTAAATTAATACCTGGGGGAAGGAATGGAATATTAAGAAACAAGTGCCTAAGGATTTACAGCCTGGCATGTTAAAATGCCAAGAAGGCTTAAAAATGTTTTTGATGGTTTACAGGACCCTGGTTCATTTGTGTTCACTGCCATACCTGCCTAGTGGAAAAACGAAAACTACAATGAAGTTTAGGGAGAATTCATTCCACATTTATATTTAATATAGAGACTCCCTAATTAACACTGAGATGTTATCCTGCCTTACCAAGTTTTGCTTCTTAATAGTACATTTATTTTACCATCATAATTTTCAGCACTATTTTCCTGTATCATAAAGATTCCCTAGAAATTGGTCCAGTTAAATGCTTTGTGATGTCAACTCCAAAGCTTTTTCTAAAATGATAGATGATCAGAGGAAGTGAAAAACCTATTGCCAAGGGTTAATTATAAAATACAGTTATAAAATTATGTGGAATTTATTTGCTTTCATATCATTTCTCCTGTCTTGATACTGTTTTTGTTTTGTGAAGAGATTTTTTGTAAAAGCAGTCACGAATTGTTTTTGTTTGCTTTGATTCCATAAAGTAAATAAAGCTTAAATACCAGAAGTTTATCATTCTGTTTTTTCAAGTTCGTGTGATTAAGTTCTAGAAGGAAAAAGATAAAAGCACATTGGAAAGCTCTTTATCGATGATTTAATTTTCCTTTCCTTTTAATCATCCTGTATTTTAAAATGTTACTTGGGTTATGTATACTGTTGAATTATTCTTCCAAGCTCCGGCATTTAAAGCTAATTATTCACTTAGCCATCAAGTGTTTTGTAGGAAAAGAAATACTAGATTTATTTACTGCCAGTGTGTGTATTACTATCTGGTAAGGGAGTACACTAAAAATTAATCTGAGTGTAAATCAGAGGAATGTGTAATGATTTGTATTTCCCTTTAAAGAACCTCTGATGTTGCCTTTCGTAAAAGTGCTTAGATTAGAATGTGAAATCTTACAGTCCAGCCAGACACACGTTGTAAGTCCTTAAATCATGTACTGGGTAAAAAATAAGCTTTTTAATAGATGGGTACAATCTTACTGCTGAACCAAGTATGAAATCTGTACCTTGAAATGACCCACATTAGTGTGTAATTGTCTTTACTCAAATAATGACATTGTTTTTCATAATTGATAATTGAATCAACATTTTAAGCAATTGAAGTCTATTAGAATAGACTCCATTAACAACTTTATTAACCTTTATAGAGTGGAGTCAGATCTCTTATTGTCTCAGAACCAAGCCATAATGAATGTTAATTAGGTACCTTCATTCATTGTGCTTTATGTTGATTAATAAATATCAATTTCTTTCCACAAAGTGTAAGAAGGAGCCAATTTCCAGGGATCTGGAACCATAGTCCAAAGCTTTAGCCCTCAAGTGTGAAGTGTTCCTAATGGGAATTAAAATCCTTATTTATGAAAATGTTATTCTGTGGCTTTGTCTGTTCATGCCCGCATGTACCCATGTTCAAGATACAGGAATTTATGTTTTATCTGCCATAAAGATTTTTCTATTTTATTTTAAAAATATCTTAAAATGTATCTTTCAAATTATTTATGCATTATTAGAACTCCCCTTTAAGTATTTCCCTAAGGCATTGCTTATATGCAGTAGTCACTATGGTGCTAATCATGAGGTTTTTTAATAACCTCAAAAAACAAATGTTCAGTAATTACTAGTTAGATGAATTTGAATACTGTTTACTCACTAAAATGTAGGACATAAACAGGAGTATTGGAAAATACTTCTGCTGTTGTAGGTAAAGGTTATAAAAGATAGTATCTCAATGTGGTGAGAACAATAAAAAGGTGGATATAGAAGCGGGAAGATAATGAGACAGGCAGACACTTCTTTCTTACATTATATGGGGTCAGGAAAACTGAAAACTAAATGCAGCTTACTGCCTTGAATTACACCCCTCAGCCTGTGTTTCTCAATCTTAAAATCTAATAAAGTTGTGTTATATGTTCTGTACTTTCCCAGCTTTCCTGTTCTAACAGTATTTGCTCATGTGACATAAGCTAATCCCGTCTTCCAATTTAGAACCCTAGTCCCTAGCGTCCATGGTTGGCGTGTTGCCACCTGGGTTTCTCATGACTACCCATTGATAGCATCTGTCTCTCCAAACCTGTACTCATGTTATGTGTGGGATCTAATAGAATGCTGTTTATAGAGTTAGCCCCAACTAGGAAGAAATGTGACTTCTTTCATTGGCTTGTTTTGGTTCTTAGAAGATAATCACTTGACAGTTGCTCAGAAAGTCAGGTCAATGTGTAGACTCAATGGAAATACTGCTCTGAGATAACCTATTGAATAAGAACTTTACATCAGTGCTGGAATGGAAAGTAGCGTGAATGACTCTTCAACTAAATTCTGTGTTAAGTAACAAATTCAGGAGTGCTATTTCTTTACGTGTATCCCTTTTGTTTACCAGATCATTATGTATTAAATAGGATCATATTTATTGGGAGCTGTAACTAAAAGTCAATGTATTTCTTAATTAGATGTGAAGCTGATGTAAGAATGCCACTAAAAATGTACTACATTTCAGATTTTTTCCATTAATTTATTAGAGAATTGTTGCTTTTAAAGCTAGCCACCAAATGATAGGAAATACCAGCATGCCAGTTCACCAGTTAAAATGGCTGTTAAAATTTTGTATTTTCTCCTCCATTGTATCTTCTCCTGTCTAGTTAATATAAATATGGTATATGTGATACTACCCATCATGAAGGAAGGAGGGGAGGAAGAGGGGGAGGCAGGCACGCAGGCAAAATGGTTGATGGTATCATGTTTGTGTGCTCTGAAAAATTCATGGTGGCATTGGAGAGCTTCCTGATACAGAGTTGAGAGGAAACGGGCTCCAGAAGTTAAGCTCGGTTTTACGTATGATGTGTTAGAATAAAGGCATTAAGTTGCTCAGCTCTTTACCGCATGACCATAAGTAGATGTATTCAGCAGTATCTCTCAACCTAACCTCAGAAGTGCTCTTCCAGGTGGCAGCTGTCTTGACCCCCTTGCTGTCCTGCTCCTTCCATTGTCAGAGCTAAGCTGTTTGAAAGCAGCGTCTGCAGTTGTCTTTTCTTCACCTCACCCAGCTCAGTTGACTGATACTCATTGAAAACATTCGTCTCAGGTCCACATTCTTTCTTTGGTCTCATTGGTCCTTCGTGGTCTCCTTTGCTTGTCACCTTCCTGACTTGCAAGTGTACTTCATAGAGTGCCCTGGAGCTGGAATCCAGGTTCTCGAATCCTCTGATGGTTGCATGCCACTGACATTTATAGGCGTAATCCCTGCCTATTGAGTTCAGTTTACATGTCCCGCTATAAACTTGGCATTTTCATTTGGGTGCTTTCTATTTTATATTTATATATTAATATTAACAGTAATATGTGTAAAGATCTCATAAGGTTTAAATGTCTCAAGGTACTCAGCTGTTTAAGCTTAAAGCCTACAAATCTTGAGAAAGCTCCCTTCTCAGTCTGCCTGTCTCCATCTCGTATGCCTCACAGTACATCCTCTGCCACCTCTTCCATGATTGCTGACACCTTCCTAAACTGCAGTCAGCTCTTGGACAATGTCTTTAAGTTACTCCCGTACCCATTCTCCATATTGTGGTCTTAGTTGAAAAGGTAAATTATATTCCACAGCCCTGTGAGAATTTTTAAGCCCTTGTGTGATCTGCCCCAAAGTGTGTTTTCTTGCTATGAAACACTGAAGCAAAATAACTTGATGAAGAAGAGATTTTATTGAGTTCACAGTCTACACGGCATGGTGCTGTCTCTGCCTAGGGCCCTGTGGCAATGGCAAGGGCGTGTGGGGAGGCCATGAACATCTGGGTCCCAAATTCTGTCCCTGAGAGCAACCTCCCCACCTAAGGACCTCCCACCGAGCTCTGCGTCTTAGCCACCTGTCCCATGCCTTGCTGCATCCCGGAACCAAGCTCCCGGCACTATGCCTGGGAGGACAAACTGCATCCACACTAGAGCAGCAAGTAACCACTTGGCATCTACCAAAGAGCAGTAGTGGCTTGGACTTGAAAGTTTCTTTTAAAATAAAAACAGCAGGGTTACCAAAAGTAGAGTTTATACCTCACTGGTTAACATGTAAATTTGTGAAACCTTTTTGGAAAATAGATTGCACTATCATTAAGAGTTCTAAATGTTGTCATGTCCTTAGATCTAATTTTCAGTTATAATGTTAAAATAGATTGTGAGAATTTTTGTTTCAGTATCGCTTAAGGAAATTAAAAATTGAGAACAATGTAAGTGTCCATTGTTAGGGGAGTTCTTAAATAATGTCACATTTTTTATGCTCCAGAGATACATACCTTTTTACCGCAAATTTATGTACAGTAGTTTTCAATACAGCCATCCTAGAGAGGCGTTCTAATTAGAATGCTGCAGAAATGGAAATTTTAGTCCTTACCTGTGCTGAAACCTCCCCGTGAACTTTAGATTCTCTGCCTTTTTAATAATTTGGCTTTTAGGGATAAAAATGAAAAGCCTGTTGAAAGACACCTGAAAACCAACCACTTCAGATTTTGAAAGTTTTCATGTTATATTTAAGAGCTTACTTGCTTGTAATTTAGCTTTTCTGGCCTGATTGTTCACCTGTCATCCTGGAAAGGTTTCTGAATGGACCAATATTTATATAATTTTAACACTTTAGGATGAAATAGTGGTAGTGTAAAGAGGTGTTAATTTATAAAAATCTCGTTAGTAATGTTTATGACATTTATGGTGTTCACATAGCTAAACCTTTTTCAGAGAGTGACTGCATGGTGAAGGCCTGCTTGGCTCAAGGACCTGGCTATAAACCCAGTATGGGAACTCAGGGTTTCTGTCCTTTGTTGGATAATTTCTTCCAAGGCTTATTTCCAAAAGGTCAACATAAAAACCACTGTGGTTTCGTGTGGTTTAGATGAGAGAGGCTTAGAATGGTGTTGGGACATTGCTGGTGTTCAGTTCTGACTTGTTCTTAGTAACCCTTTCCATGGAATGCTGCCTGTTTTCCAGAGTGCCGCGGAGATAGGAGCCAGGGGAGAAATGATCTGGATAACATGAGAGTGATGCTGCTGGCCGAAGGACGACGGCTTGATTCTGAGGGAAGGGCTGTCGCTGGTCCCACTGTTGTCTAGGTAAGCAGCCCTCAAGGACCTTGCCTCTTGACAGCCAAGTTTAGGTGTAACCAGACTGTGGTTTTCAGTTCCTGCCAAAGGAAAATAGGTTCATTTAAAAGGTAAATACTGTATTTGAATTGATACCTGGGTACAAGAGTCAGATTGGTATGGAGTGATTAATTAAACCCAGGTCAAAGCCTAAGTGTTCTTATTCACTTGGTAAAATACACTTGGATAAGAGCAAAACTGGGTGTTGAAGCAAGAATGTTACTGAATATTTAAAGAGAGTGTAAAGATGTCAACTAGACAGTGGGCTGTTTGTATCATTGAAAGCTTTAAAAGGTTTGCCATCTCTGAACTAGACCACTGATTGTAGTCCAGTACAGTAAGTCCCTGACTTATGAATGAGTTCCATTCTGGGAGAACATTCATAAGTTGGACGTGTCGATGAGTCGGACAGAGTGAGTCTTATACATACCTTTGACACAAATATACAGTGTCTGTTGCTTTGCGCTTCCTAAGTGTCCCCTCCACATCACCACTGTTTTTCCTCTTGCTTCCGGACATCCTGGGCTCTGATTGAGCACTGTACTACTGTACACTGTTGCACTGTACAGGAAGCACACAACAGCACAACTGTGACAATGTCCAGCAGACACGTGGGCTACTTCTGTGATTTGCTCACATCTATGAATGTTC
This sequence comes from Hystrix cristata, assembly GCA_004026905.1. Taxonomy (NCBI): domain Eukaryota; kingdom Metazoa; phylum Chordata; class Mammalia; order Rodentia; family Hystricidae; genus Hystrix; species Hystrix cristata. The sequence continues at coordinate 60,829 of PVJO010003946.1, read as the reverse complement.
ATAATGCCATGTCTCTTCCTGTCTGTGAAAGTTCACAACTCAAATGTTTGCATTTATCCTCACCAGTCATGAGATATTGTATTCTAAGATTCTGTTCGGTCTGTCTGTGGACAGGAACAAAATAACCTACAGTATGTGTAAGATAGCAGGTAAGGGCATTTTAAACAGAGTTCTTCCATTTCAAAAGGAGGCCTAACACTGTATCTATTGAAATACAATTTGGTCAGTGATGGATATATATACAGTTGTTTAATACTATTAAAAAAAAGAAAACAGCAAGAAGAATTGGTGTTCTTTTTTGTTTGTTTGTTTGTTTGTTTGTTTGTTTGTTTTGAGACAGGGTCTTGCTATGTAGTTCAGCCTGGCCTTGAACTCACTATGTAGCCCAGACTGACTTTGAACTCATGGCAGTCCTCCTGCCTCAGCCTCCTGAGTGCTAGGATTACAGGTGTGAGCCACCACACCCAGCTTAGCATTCTTATTTTTCAAATAATAAAGTTTAAATACTCGTAAAAAGTATTTAGGAGAAATAATTCTTAGCTCAAGATAAAAGTTTTATGAGTCAGTTGCTAAGCAACTAAAAAGTAAACACCTATGTGAATATATCACAAAATACAACCAAAAGGTAGAGAGAATTTTGCTGGTAAACACCTCCATATACATTTACTTTCATTCCGTGTAGTAAAAACAATTTTTTTAAAAGTAAATGCTGTTTTAGTTCTTAAAGCAGTTAGATTTTTGTAGGTTATTACATGAAATTCTAAATAATGCATGTAAGCTGTAAAAGCCACTTTTTGAAACCTGAGTTCTCACTGCTGTTTCACATAGAGAACGTGGTGGGCAGATAACCGGGTGGGCTCTTTTGGTGAGGGCAAGCATCAGGGCAGCTTATGCTCCTGTCTGGAAATGAGTTCACACCCCTGACCTGCAGCCTGTTCCTGCACAGATTTGAGTATGAGCACAGAGGAAGAGGATTCTGACACAGTGACAGTCGAGACTGTGAACTCTGTGACGCTGACACAGGACACCGACGGGAACCTCATCCTCCACTGCCCGCAGCATGGTAGGAGAGTGGCTGGCCTGTGGTCTGCTGGCCTGGGATCCTGGGTTCCACATTGCTTTCAACCCTGTGATCCAGGCAGACCATTCAGCCGAGAAGGGGAGAGGAAATGATCTCTCTGGATCATGCATTGATCTTAATTCATGGTTTTTATTTTTATATTTTTAAAGTATACTTTTATGTCTTTAAATTCACCATAAATTTCAGCCTTTATTAATCCAGTAGCTATTTTGTAAACAGGACTTTTTTGAGTCTCCAGGTGCTGATGGACTCTAGTGCTTCTCTCTACCTTTTGATGGCAGAGGTGTGTTTAACCCATTAGAAAACGTAGAAGTATTTCTGCCACTACTGATAGGCTTTTGTTGTTGTTGGAAACTTACAAAATTTTACAAAATTGTTCAAGATTTGGTATGATCATCCATGGTGGTGTAAGATTCCAAAGTCTTGAGGTTTGTGAGATTATTCTCTTACCCACTTCTGACTTATTTACTTAGCTTTTAAGTTTGTCTATACTAATCTAGTTCTGTTGTCTCCTTTCATGATGTATCTATATCTACACTTATACCTGTATCTGTGTAAGTATGTATAGATATAGGTAGAGGTATAGATATCCCCTGTGTGGTTTCATTCCATTCGGGAGGGGTTGGTTGTTGTTGTTTGTTTTCGTTTTTTGCAATACTGAAGATTGAACCCAGGGCCTTTACATAGAGCCACTACATCCCCAGCACTTTCTTTATTTTTTATTTTGAAACAGGGTTTCCCTGAGTTTCCCAGGATGGGCTTGAACTTGCAGTCCTCCTGCCTCCTGCCTCAGCTTCCCAGTGGGATGACAGGCATGTGTCACCATGCTCCTGTGGTCACCTTAAATTTCATGTCTGAAACAATGCATTCACACACTTCCTAAGGCTACTTTGCATTTTTTCCTTTTAAATAAGTGTCCCAAGTCATACATGTAGTTAGAAACAGGTTCTTTCATCTTCTACATTTATTTTATCATGAAGATTTGTTGATGGTATGATATTTTTAAATTTACCTTTTTCTGTTTTAAGTCCCCTTTCTTAATTTAGATTGTCTTTTCTTATATGGGTAGTTCCTATAGCCTTTAAACCAGTCACCTACCTCTAATTCATCTTCCGAATTGCTGACAAAAGTTGCTCATGGCCCCAGCAGCATAAGATTTTTTTAAAGCTGCCCGTGTGTCTGATGGCTCTGTGCATAGTGCTCCTCCTGCCAGAAGGCATAATCACTTCCCTGGCTTCTGTCCTCTTCCACGGTGAGATGCCTCCTTCAGCACACCTTCCCACACCCACAGTCTAAACTGAGTATACCTCTCTGTGCACTCACAGCGGCCTCTTCATTTACCTGCAGAGCCCTTCCGGCGCTGTTTCGAAATGGTTGCTTCAGTCATCTTCACTGCACTATTTCTTGCAGCCAGGGTAGCCTTCATTGTTCTAGTCCCAGTCCTTAGCGCATACTTGTCTTGCAGTGTATTGTGAATGAGTCACTGACCAGCCCTAGTCTGTGTATAAGGATGGGAGCCAGATTTGCAGTGGGCATAGAGAAAATGATGTCCTTTAAAGTCCCCAGGCACAACTGGACTGAGTGAGCAAAAACAGAAGAAAATTTGCAGTTCTTACTAGTTGGAGATTTTGTTTTTCTCAATTGGTTTGAAGTTTTGAGATTTTTGTTTGGCTAATTGTTTTTTCCTTCCATTAGACACTGATGAAATAGACTCAGAAGACGGTACTGACCCTCCTCACAAGAGGCTGTGTTTGTCCTCAGAGGATGACCAGAGCATTGATGATTCTGCTCCTTGCATATCAGTCGTTGCACTTCCACGTAAGTCACTCTGTGTTCAGAGCCCAGAATTTCCCTTTTGAAGTCTCATTTTAGCTTTACAAGAGACTGAGTTGGCATTTCTAGGTTCACTTGGACTCTTCATTTAGTCCAAAAACCTCTTTTTAACTAATTCTCTGTGCCTGGCATACCTCTAAGTCAGTGGTGGCGACCCTGTGGCACATATGTGCAGCAGGCTCATTGTATCATTGAAAGCTCTAAAAGGTTCACCATCACTGCTCTCAGTGCTTCTAATTGTATTGCCTAATTTAATCTCAACTTTTTAAATATTCTCAACCTCTCACAGGCTTCATAAGGAATCTTTAGACAATTCTTTTTGGCTCATTATACTGTTTTTTTCTCTTTAAATGTTCTAGTTGTACATTGTTGTTTTGTTTGTAAAGAGTAAGATTTTAGCTGAGCAGGGTAGTACATGCTTATAATTCCAGCATTCTGGGATGCTGCGGTGAGAGGACTGCAAGTTAGGGACAGCTTGGGCAATTTAGGGACATAGTAAGACCTTGTCCCAAAAATTTTAAGAAAGGGGGCCTAGGGATGTAGCTCAGTGTAAAGACCTTGGGTTCAGTCCCCAGTACCACAGATAGACACAGAGAGATAGAGATTGATTGATTGATTTTTCACACCCCATCAAGAACTCTATTTATCCTGATTAAGAAAACATGCTGTGCAGTAGGTACCAGCATTGTTATCATTCCTGTTCCTAGATGAGGAAAATGAGATGCATAGAGATACAACAGCTTTTCAAAGCCCATGTCCAGGCATTCTGCTTGTTACAGGGTGTACTCTTAACCCCAGTGTTACAACTGCCTTTTCCATACAGTACATGACTGCATGGACTTGAGATAAATGCCTAATTCATTTTTTCTCACTAAAGATGTTCCTTTTATTTTATTTTTTGTATTGCTGGGGATCAAACCCAGCACTTTGCATATGTTAGGCAAACACTCTACCTCTGAACTACATCCAAGAACCCACAAAGAATCTTAACATGTTTCTATTCCAAGATCATTTACAGTAGACTAGATTCCAGAGGAAGTAAAATATTTCATGTAGAGTAACACTGGCAAAAGACTGTAATGTATCAGTTGCAACATTAGATTACTTCTGATGTGCACAGCAGAGTATAAAAGCTGTTGAAGAGTGGTAGCTCTTGTTCCTGTGTTCAAGGAGTGGTAGACACCTTTGGCATGGCTGTGAATGGACATCGGACTGCTGCTGGCAGGCTTGCTGCAGGGCAGAGCTCTGCCGCATCTGAACACTGCCTCTGCACGTAGCATCCAGCAAGGCACATCCTCATCTAGTGGAAAACAGATAGTTGAAAAAGTGGTAATGGTACTAGGTGTGGCAGGTGCAAGCATAACATATTTCTTTTTTTTTTTTTTTTTTTTTTTCCTTTAGCCCAACATCTAATTAAATGAACTCTTCTTCTTCATGGTGATTTGTATTTTTAATTCTGTCCTAATTTGACTGCCGTTATGTTGTGATTTTAAGAATTTGATTGACCCAGCTATGCACATAGGTTTCTATATGAATATTTTCCGAAATAGAAGTTTTGAGTGATGATTTTGGTATATAATGACGGGTTAATTCATTTGGTTAGAGTGCCTTGTTCATGATCACATGTTCAGAACTGTGGTGTATTAAGCAGACTCCCTCGCACTCTCGTCATTTACCTGTGATGACACAGATAACAGCACAGAGACACATGAGCTGTTTGATCATGTATGGAACACAGTTTGGAGTCTGATATTTAGCAATAAGTCTGATTTTTTTAAAAAGTGGGCTCTAGATATTTCCATGTTCTCTAGATTTATAAAAAGTATATTGAAAAAAACCAACTTAGGAAAGTTTCTTTATTTAAAAAAATATTACACAAAAGCATGAAGTTTGCTTCCTCACCCACCCTCAGCTGTAGGAACAGCCCTGGGAAGGACCTTAGTGGCCCCACACTTCCCTCAGCTCAGGAGAAAGTAGGGCCACACACCTGTGTGTCTCAGCCCACTGAGCCCCCTGCAAGCAGCTGGACCTCTCGTCCTGTGAGCTCTGCCCGCCGAGGTCCACCCCAGAGGGCCCATACAGGTCCCCCTGTGCCCTTAGACACTGATGGGTGTATTCTCCTTGTGCCTGCTAGTGCGGCCTGGTCCTTCCCTGGCCCTCAGATGCTAGCAAGCACCCTGCTCCCATTGCCGGGATTCTTAGACTTGTTGGAGTGGCCCTGACCCACACTGTGCTCAGAAGCTGTCAGGCCCCTGGCCTCCATTACTGTGCCTGCCACACTGTGACGGCAAGGCTCGGCAGAGTGTCCCTGCCCCACACACCTACAGGAAGTGACAGATGCCTGTGTCCAAAGCCACGGGCAAGCCAGCCTCAACCAAGCTGCGTCCCAGGGGACGCGATCGCACAAGCCCTGCAACCTAGGCAGTAGGGGCACCTGTAGGCTCCACTAGAGAAGCTGCACAGGTCCCACACTGCTGCACCTGCCTGGAACCAGAGCCGAAGTGTCACTCTGCCAGCCCCCGGGACACACCTCCAGGAGAGAGTCTGTAAAATTGGCAGAGCTGACTGATGCACCAGATTTGAAGTATGAACACTGGGACAAGGAAACAGGAAAAAGCAAGGTCACAGGGCAGCTCCCAAGGAACACAAGAGCTCTCCAGCATTGACCCCAAAGAGAAGGAAACTGATACATCACTTAGAAAAAATTCACAATGATACTTTTAAGGAGACTCAGCCAGATAGAAGAGGATACAATCAGTTCAGCAAAACTTGGAAAATAATTTACGATCCGAATGAGAAATTCAGCAGAGAGATACAGATTTTTAAAAATAGCAAAAAAAATGTGGAGCTACGAATTCAAAAAGTTAAATGAAAAATAAAGTTGAGAGCTTTAATAGACTAGATCAAGCAGAAGAAAGAAATTTTGGGGGGGCTGAGGATTTAGCTCAGTGGTAGAGTGCTTGCCTAGCAAGCACAAGGTCCTGAGTTCAATCCTCAGCACCAAAAAAATTTTTTTTTCAATTTTTATTTTTTATTAGTACATGTTTACAGTACATAATGCTCACATTCTTCAACATCAAATAGAAAAAAGAGTTTCTGAGCTTGGAGATAGGTCTTCTGAAATAACCTAGGCACAAAAATAAAAAGAAAAAGTAACAAAACCCTGAGACTTACAGGGAGCTAGTGATTAAGCAAACAAATGTTTGTATTGTATGTGTCTAGAAGGAGAAGAGAAAAAGGACATAGCAAACCTATCCAGCAGCTAAAAATTTTCCAACTCTTGGGGAAAAAAATCATTCAGGTCCAGGAATCTTAAAGGATTCCTAATAAATTCAACCAAAAAAAGTGCTTTTTGAGCACATTATTGTAGTGAAACTGTCAGAAGTCCGTGATGGAGTTTTAAAAACAGTAAGAGGAAAGCATGAAGTCTTGTAGAAGAAAATTCTCATTGGGCTATTGGGTTTCTCGGCAGAAGCTTCACAGGCTAGCAGAGAAGGGGATATATTGAAAATCCTGAAAGAGAGATAGGCCCACCAAGAGTACTGTACCCAGCAAAGGTTTAATTCAGAAATGAAGGAGAAATAGTCTTTCCTGAGACAACCAGGAACTAAGTTCATCACCACTAGATCAGCTGTACAAGGAATGCTGAAGAAATTTCTTCACTAGATGGAAAAGGGCAATAACATGAAAATACATGAAAGTACCAAAATCACTAGAAAAAGAGAACATAACTAAACCTATCAATATGGAGGACTGCCAGATCACAAAGATAAAACAAGAGGAAGAAAGGAGCAAAGTATATACAAACCTGAAAAAAATTAAAATGACAGAAGTATGTCTTATCACTGATAATATTGAGTGTAAATTGATTAAATTTCCCAATTAAAGCATTTAGACTGACAAAATGAATTTTAGAAAAATCCCAGTGATGTGTTGATTACAAGAAACCCAGTTTATTAATAAAGGTACACATAGGCTGAAAGCGAAAGGATGGAAAAAGATATTCCATACAAATGGAGCCTAAAAGCAAGTGGCTGTAGCTTTAAAGATAAAATAGACTTTCAGTCAAAACCATAAAAAGACACAAGGAAGGTCACTCTGTACTGATAATTGGATTGATTTGAGAAATAACTAGTGCCAGAGCACCCAGTTACATAAAGCATTATATATTCAACCTGAAGGGAAAGAGATGCATGGCAGTACGAGGATGTCAGGGATTTCAGCACATCACTTTTGTCAGTTGGACAGCTCAGACAGAACAGCACAAAGAAATACAGGAGCTAAGGTGTTTTGTGAACCAAATGGGCCTAAGACACACTTACGCAGCATTGCATTCAACAGCTCAGCAGCACATGGACCATTTTCTGGGATAGACCACACACTAGGCCACAGAACAAGCCCCCCAAATTCAAAATAGTTGAAATCATGTATTTTCTTTGACCACAATGGAATAAAGTTAGAAGTCAGCAATAAAAGGGACTTCAGAAATTATACAACCACATGGTAAAGAATATGTTCTTATATGAACAGTGAGTCAATGAAGAAGTCATGGGGAAAATCCCCAAATTTCCTGAAGTGAAAATGGGAATACTCATGGCAAACCATATGGGATACAGCAAAAGCAGTACTAAGGGAGCAGTTAATACAATAAGTACCTGCATTTTAAAAAAAAAAAGAATTAGAAGGAAAGAAATCATAACAGAGCAGAAATACAAACTGAAAAGACCACATGAAAAATCAAAACAAAGAGTTGGTTTTTTTGAAAGATAAAATTGAGAAACCATCAGGAAAATTAACTAGGGAAAAGAGCAAGAAGATCCAGATAGATTCAGAAATGAAAAAGATGTTACAACTTTTTGGTACAATGATACCTTACCAGAGAAATATAAAAGATCATTAGTGACAACTGTATTATAAACAATCATACACCAATAAATTAACCATTAAGGCATAGAAAATCTCAACAACCCAATAATGAATAACAACATTAAGGTGTCTCAGCCCAATTAGAATAGGTGTAATTAAAAAGACAAAAATGGCAAATGCTGGCAAGAGTTCAAGAAGGGGAAACTCTTGTACCTTGATGAGGATGTAAATTAATATAGCCATGCAGAAAACTGTGTGGAGACTCCTCGAGGAGTGGAGCTGCTTGTGTTTGCACTGAGCCTTTGCTAGATTTGTTTCTTGGGGAAATGAGATTAGTGAATTGGGGCAGTGCCTACACCTGAGTGTGTTGTGGCACCATTCACAGTGGCCACCTTTTGGAGTCAATCTAGTTCATCCTTGGATGCCTGCACAAAAAATGTGTATGTACAGTGGGATTTTATTTGGCTGTAGAAAAGAGCATTTGTCATTTGTAAGATCATGGATGGAACTGGAAAACATCTTGGTTAAAGTAAGCCAGGCACAGAAAGTAGGTGCTGCACACTCCGCTCCTGTGTGAAAGTTAATAGGGTGGAGCTCATGGAGGTAGCAGGTGGGATGGTGGCTGTTGGGGCTTGGAAAGGGACAGCATGGGAAGGTTGGGGAAGATGCTGAGATGCAGTTACATGGGAGGGTGACAGGTTCATAGCAGTTACACAGGTTGTGAAACAGGAGGGAAGAGGGCTTGGAGGGTATCCAGCATAGGGAAGTGGATGTTGGGGGAGACAGATGCTGGTTGGGTTTGATTTTTGTTGTTGGGTGCACACATCAGGTGGTCATAGCACACCACATGAACATGTACAATAATTACACATCAATTTGAAAAGGAAATATGGGAGGGGGTTTCTTGAAAGTCTATGTCCAATAGTATCACCTTGTACTGAGAAAAGCATTCAGTGCGGACTTTGTGGAGGTGAAATCATTTTAGAAGATTTACATTCAGATTTAATTCCAATATGCAGGCTTCTTCTACATGCTTCATAAGATGATAAGATTTGTCTGGACCTTAAAAGTCTTTAGCACCCAGAGTCACCTGACAGGTTATGTTTCTCACTTAACCACTTTTTTTTGTAATCATTGGGCATTGCATTTACTCCATTTTCTCTTCCTAGTGTTGTAATTATTGTGTTCATTTAGATGATTCTTGCGATACCTCAGCTGTTCCCTTCTCCATTTATCACGCCCTTTACCACTCTGCTATTACTGTACTGTTACTGGAGTCCATTTGTGGTCTTTCAGACTCGATGACTTCCTAGTGCTACCTGCTCTTTCCAGCTGCGTGCACTCCTTTTCCACACCAGGCCCTTTGATCCTACCTCTCCTGCTCGCCCCCATTACTGGGATTGAACCTGGCTTTTGCCGTAAGCTACGTCCTCAGCCATTTTTCCCCTAATTTTGAGACAGGGTCTCAACTGAGTTGCCCGGGCCAGCGTCACACTTGGGATCTTCTTGCCTCAGGCTCCTGGAGTCCCAGGAGTGACAGGCATTTGCCACCGTACCCAGCAGATTTTACCACTTTTACATTGTTCCTCGTGTACTTGTGTCTTTTCCTTCTCCTTACCCAGTTGCGTTTTCACGATTAATCATTAAAGTTACTGTCTTGCTTTTACTTTTAAATCCTTTTCTCTGTCCTACGTTGTTCTTTGGGGAAGCCATAACCCAGTCTGTCTGTCTTTGCCTATTCATGTCTGTACTGGTGCAGCCAGTTCACAGGAATTGCAGAACAAGGCAAGCAAGCTGACTGGTCTTATCCCTGGTCACTTACCTGACGTGGGCTCACTGTGCTCCCTGCAGTCATAGCAGAGTTCTCCAGTGTCCTTTCTCCCACTCTGCGATGACAGTTTCTGATGTCCTGAAACTTCTCATTCTCCCTCCTCCACACTTTTCACTTTCAGCTGACAGCCTGTCTATTTCACTGAGAAAAGTAGAGCAACCAGAAAATAATCTCTTACCTGTACATGCTTGTTGCCATGCCCATCTACACCTGTGTTTATGTGTCCTAAGCACAGCCTGCCCTTCCATTTACCAGATTCCGTCCCTTTTGCCTGCTGGGGAATATTGTTCAGTAATTCTTTTCTCTGCTGAATCGTGAACTTTTCGTTTGCTACCTGGTTCCCTTCCATCAGTATTACAAACATGTTTTTCTTTAAAAAGACCCTTAGTCCGCTTGCCTCTTATCCATTTTCTCTCTGGGCCTTTAAAGCAGAGGATTTGAAAGAACTGCCTATACTTACCTTCATTTCTCCTTAAATTTACTCTAGGGAAAAGGATTTCACCCCTTTACCCAAACTTTTCAGGTCTCCAAAGACCTTGTGATTAAATCTAGTGTTGATTGATTGATTGATTGATTTTTGGTCTTTGTCTTACTTGATCTGTCTGAATCTTTTGACAGTATCGCTCCCCCGCTCCACCACCCACCCCAACATTTGTCACCTGGCTTTTAGGGAACATATTTCTTTTGTTTTCTTCTTACATTTCTGTCCTTTCCACAGACTGTGATGTTGACTTACCACATTGCCCAAACCCCTAAATGTGGGTACCCCAGGACTCAGTCCTAGACTCCTCCTTCAGTTTTCACTTACTTCTTGGGTGATCTCAATTCATAGATTCAATATTCTCTTTAGGATCGACTCCCAGATCTGTGTCAGCCTAACTTCTCTTAGAAATCCATCGTGCTATCCAGTTGTGCAGTGGAGCCATCTTTAGACTTCTCTAAATGTTTGGTAGATATTTCAAAGTTGTTTCTCTTGCAGTACTGGAGATTAAACCCAGGACTTTTGCCTGATCTATAGCTCCAGCCCTTTATTGTTATTTTTAATTTTGAGACAGGATCTTGCTAAACTTCCCAGACCGGTTTCAGTCTTACAGTTCTCCTGCCTCAGCTTCCCAGCATGTTGGTGTTACAGGCATGCACCATCACACCCAGCTAAAGTAGTGTGTTTAAAACTGAATTCCTAAAACTTCCTGAGTCATTATATTTGTTTATACTATAGTCTTCCTCATCTCATTAGTGGCAGGTCATTTCTTCCAGTTGTTTGGATAAAATAAACTTTAATGTCATCTTTGCCACTTTAGTTTCTTCCACATCTAGTTTGTCCATAGATCACATTGGCTCCACTACCATTAAAATACCATACATCTGTAGTATAAATTACTTACCCCAAGGCCCAGGCTTCACCCTGACTTCTTAGGTGGATGACCTTTGGGGGGGGGGGGTTGCTACAGATTGAACTTACAGCCTTGTCTTGCAAGGCAAACACTCTAATCACTGAGCTAAATCCCCAGTCCCTGTATTAGTTCTTAACTGACCTCATGCCCGCCTTTCTGCCCTGACACAGTTTTCTTCAGAGCAGCCAGAACACTCCTGTTAAAGGCAGATCATCTCACTCCTCCATTCAGAGCTTTCTAGGGCTTTTCTGTCTCAGAGTTAAAGCTAGAGTCAGCCGTTGTTGCCCACACTCACACAGTTCTCTGCTCCTGTGCCATCTCTTCCAGCAGCACATGATATGCACAGACACCACAGGCACACACATCTCAGAGTCTCAGAATTCACTGGGCTCCCTGCAAACTCCCTAAAGTCGTGGCCTGACCAGCTTTCTTCCTACTTTGTCTGGGTCACTTTTCCTAGCCCGTCTACACTTGTAAACACAGCCTCACCCTGGCACTTACCCTGTTTTACTTTTTCTTCTTACCTTGCAATTTAAGAATACTATCTTACTCGTCTGTGTCTTCTCCAGTAGAGTAAAAGCTCCATGAAGACAGTTTTCGTTTATCTTGCTTGCTACCATATTCCCAGCACCCAAAGAGAAATCTGGCATAAATCAGTGGCCCCCTAAATATTTATTAAGCAGATGAGTGTGTACGTGTGGGGATATATTGACAAAGAGTGTTAATAGATGCTCACATTTTCTTCCATGGATGTTTTTAGAATAATTAAATTCTGTTTCCATTCTGGAGATGAATTATTCTTTTCTTGAAGTTTCAGAAAATGATCAGAGCTTTGAGGTGACCATGACTGCGACTACAGAGGTGGCAGATGATGAGATTTCTGAGGGAACTGTGACACAGATCCAGGTATAGTACACCTTTCCACTGGCCTCCAGAAGGGGACCCTTCACACATAGCATAAGTAATGAAATGATGAGAACACGCTTTGACAAAATAGCAGCCAGGAGATGGAGGTAAGACATGCCACTACATTCCAGTTTCTCAGTCCCCACTGGACTTTGCGGATGTGTTCTATTCCCTGTGGAGTGGTCTGTGTCTGTTGGAACCGTGGGCTGTGGTCGTGTGGTCCTTGAACAACAGTCATGGCAGTACTCTTTCTTTGGTGCTTGTCAGATGAGAAGGTAGATAGTAATAGAGCCTTACTGTTTCCTTGGCAACTTCACTTTCCTTTTACAACTCCTTTGCTAAGTTACGTTGAATTTTAAAACACTTTCATAAAATAAAAATACAATAGTAACAACAGAAGCATGTTCTTCTCTTGCGTCTAGGCTGTTCATTGACAGCTTATCTCTTTCCAAGTAAGATGGGTTCCAGTTCTTCAGATTAGAGGTGCAGTTTCTTCTTAATTTCAGCACACAGTCTAGTCTTTCTTAGGACTTACCTTCAGCCAGTGGTAGAGCTTAACTCTGTATTCAGAGCAGAAACTTAATAGAATGGAGTGGGCACAAAGCTCTTCGCTTATTCTGGTCTGCCTGGGTTAGGCTAATACCTGTCATGGTAGCATCATTGCTAAGGCTGCCTCAGTTGAACTATTACTCCCGTTAGACAAGGCCAACTCTGCTATTAGGAGCAGTTTTGTCCTGCAGAACTTGTTAGATTAGGTATGTCTAGTTGAAAATGTACCCAGTGATGATTGTACAAAAGATGGCTTGAGCTGCCGTAGCAATAATGAGCATGAGTACCATAGAGTTGTGTGAGAAGAAGGGAATGTTAGTAAGACTGAATCAGCTCTAGAAATGGATTAAAACAAAGTTATCAGTAAGAAGTGAGCAGACGGGTTCTGTAATGTCTTGTAGCCTGTAAATCCTCTAAATTTAGCAAGACATTACAAATGACTGTGTATAATTTAGGTAGCAAACTGGCTATGAGGACATTAACTAGTTGTAATACCCAGCTGTACTATTTTCATTTCCTGTTTGGAACTGATCACAACTGTATGCATAAGCTCATTTTACATAGATCCACAGATGGCTTTGGATATCCTATACTGAATTAAATACTTAATTCAAGATTGGCCCATATTATAAAAAACAGAAGCCGCCAGTAGTTACTTGCTTAATAAAGGCCATATTATGTTAATGCCAACAATATTGTCTTTATGCTGCCATAATAAAAGCAGCAAGGAATGTTTATCTTCTATAAATTGAATGTATTTTTACTATATCTAAAAAGGTAAATTCCATATTACTATATTAGTTTTACTATGCCTAGCATTATAAACAAAGATGAATCAAGTTGGATGTTAATTTTTTTTATACTTTTTAAGATTTTACAGAATGAACAACTAGATGAAATCTCTCCCTTGGGTAATGAGGAAGTTTCAGCAGTTAGCCAAGCATGGTTCACAACTAAAGAAGATAAAGATTCTCTAACTAACAAAGGTAAGATAACACTGTGAATTGGTAGTGCACAGTGGGAAAAATGGAGATGAAAAAGCCTCAAAGTTCTGAATTGGGCTTTCATCATTGTGTACAGTCATTGCATTTCTCTAATTAAACTTTGCCCTGAATGACTTTGAATTAAGCCCAGAAGCTAACATTTGTTTGTTATTAATTATTTTTCTCTTTCTGATACAAAGTAGATTTTGTTTTGTTAAATTTTGAACAAATAACCAGGTATAGTGGCACACCTGCAATCCCAAATTCAAGCCCAGCCCAAGCAATTTAGGGACTCAGGGAGACCCTAAATTGGGACAATGTAATTCCCAGGTTAGAAGGGGAGATATAATTCAGTGCAGAAGCCCTGGGTCAGTCCTTAGTACCCCAGAAAGAAGGGGGAGAGGGAAGTTGAAAGAGGTAGCATTTAAAAGACTATACAGTTGCTGCTTAGGGGAAGAAGAAGTCGGTCTTCCCAAAGATTGGCTGGTTTGATCTGAACAACAGCTTGGAAGCGTAAAATAACCATGCTTACTTAGTAGTGGTGCTGGAGCGAAGAGCAGCTGGAGGCTGCTTGTGGAACCACAAGGGTGGTAGCTGCACTGTCGAAAGGGAGGACGCAGAGATGAGGATGCCGATTATTCTCTCAGTAAATACTCTGGGAATACATTATTCACTCAGTATCCAGTATCTGACATTTGTCTTGGCCTAGAATGTTTTGTACTTGCTCTTTTACCTATAAAAGTTCCCTTTTTTTAAATTTTGAGACAAGATTTCACCGAGTTGCCCAGGCTGGCCTTCAACTTGCAGTCCTCTTGCCTCAGCCTCCCAAGTAGCTGGGATTATAGGCATATGCCAACATTCCCAGCTAAAACTTATTTTTTATTGAAGAAATTTTTCAAAATGTTTTTAGTATAATTAGCTTTTCATATATTTACAAGTCTCTTTTGCAGTTTTATATTTCTGGAAGAATAAAAGAAGATAATATTTTTAAAATAGTTACCATTATCTTTATTCAGTAGAGTCAAATATATATTTACTTAAAAATCAGAAGTTGCAGAAGCAACATTACCTGGGGATTTTTTAGATTTCAAATGAATTAGAAGTTAAATAACTATATTTTATTCCAGCTGCTAAGCACAAAGCAAATCTTTAGTATTTTATCCTTCCTGAGGAGTAACATTTTTTATAATATTTTTTCTTTTAAAAGGACATAAATGGAAACAGGGGATGTGGTCCAAGGAAGAAATTGATATTTTGATGAACAATATTGAACGCTATCTAAAGGTACCCTATGATATATTTTTATTTTTTACTAATTTGTTACTGACAGTTGCAAAATACCAAGCATTATTATTGCGACAGTGATCTACTAATATGCTATGGCTTAATAATTCTGAAGTACATGATTGTAGTATAGTATCCGTTCACTATGTTTTGCTTTCTTGTCTTTTCAAGCAGGCTTTCAATTAGTTTAATGTGTATTGTCTAAAGCCTGGGGTATGCATGTTCTTTGAACTTACATTAGACAAGTCCTTTTTTAAAAAGATAAAGGTGTTAGTTCATGTTCATATTCAGGCTTCTTTCTTTCTGACTTAGTTTTCTTGTTAAATGTGCTTTGAACACAGTCGTTTCAGGTGCCAGAGACAAGAATTTCCTTAACATTGATGTTTGTTTTTACAAAGCTCGCAGTCCATTTGGGAAAACTGAAGACAGGTGAAGAGTGAAAGGGCTTTCTGCCTGTGAGTTGCACTGTCAGATGAGAGAAGGAACAGTTAGGGGGATTTGGGGAGAACAAGGATTTCAGCTCAGTCTTGAAAGGACTGAACTGGACTAGAGAGGACTGACTGGAGGACACAGCATGTGTGCGAGCTGAGCAGCAAGGAACTGGAGAGTAGAACGCCCCCCAACGTTAAACTAACCCCTGTAAGATGAGTCGAGATAAATAGCCCCTAGAAAAAAGGTCTCTGAAGGCCAAGCCAGAGAATGTGGACTGTATCCGGCAGGAACTGGAGCTGGAAAAGTGAAGACAAGTTGGTGGCTTAGTTAGGTGAGACCTGAGTGGCCAGATCTGTCCTTTTCTTCTGGAAGTCTTTTGTAGAGACGTGCTGTTTATCCCATAATAGAGCTAGACTCGCGCAATAATGTCTGGACGTAGAGTGTAGGCATTGTTTGGGGAAGGATGTATTGTGTTTATTTGACCATTCTCTTAGTTTTTGATATGTGTAAGTACTGCCTAGGATGGCCACCTTCTCAGGCTTAACTTTTTTTTTTTTTTTTTTTTTTTTGTGGTGCCGGGGATCGAACTCAGGCCCTTGTGCTTGCAAGGCAAGCACTCTAATCACTGAGCTAAATCCCCAGCCCCACAGGCTTAACTTTTAACTATAGCCTTTCCAAGCTAAGCTTTGTTAATTTTAAAGAGTTTAAGAGTTTTATTGACTGATGAATGAAAATTCTTCCACTAGGTTTATTGTTTAAAGAGAAACAAATACAGTTTCTCTGCACCAAAATATTTTTTAAGAGCTATTCACCCATCACAAATGCTTTAGTTAAAACTGGAAAATGCTATGGTTTTAGGTAAAATGGTAAAAAACAACAGTACTGGATTTTGGGCATTAAGAAGATGGTTTCTTTTCTTTCTTTTTTTTTTTTTTTTAAGAAGATGGTTTCTTATCTAGGAGCTTAAATGATCTCCAACCTCCCCCACATTCAGTGATTAGTGGGAGGGGTGTGACTAAGATTGAAACCTTTTAGATGACCGGGAGAGGGGCAAGGACACGAATAATAGCCAGCTGGGAAAGGCAGATGAACACACAGTCCCTCGGGAAGCTGGTGGCTGGTGTATGAAGGGTGGGTGGAGCAAGTCCAGAGCTTTCATCCTGGGGGGATCGGAAGGATGGCAGCAGGGTGGGCAGAGCTAGGAAGTGTCCGGAAGATGCACTGAGCTTGAGAAAGGTCACTTGGTTTTGATTTTTGACCATGCTTTTTATTATGTGGTGCTTTTCTGAAAATGCTGTAGAGAGCCAATTTTTAAACTTTAGACAATTCTAATTAAATATTGTATATTCTTTATTTAAAGAATAAGTGAAAAAATAACTACCACAAACAAAAAATGGTGAGGAGTTTCTCATCTCACTCTGTGGTCACAGTACGTTGGAAAGATTCTAAAATTTAGAAACTTTTTATTGTGAATTTTCACATATTCAGAAATGTCTAAAATGCAGACCAATGTAATTTTAACTTTACCTGTTTTTGAAATGTATGTAATGTAAATACCCAGGTTCATTTTCAGGGTGTTATATAAGTCACTTCTTTGGTCAGTGTTATGATTTTGATATCGCCTGTTGATACGTTCAGCTGTATTTCATTATGGAAATATACAAGTTACCTATTCCACAGTTTGTGGTTACTTATGTTCTTTCTTTTTTTTTGCTGTTTTCACAAGCTGGTGTTCCATTAATGGTATTTCATTATAGTTTTAATTTATATTTCTCTGATAACATTTCTGTTGGTGTATGTTTTCAGTGCATAATAGTTACATTTGTTTTGGGGGATTGGTATATGTATAATAACATTTTTATATGCTTACTTGGCCATTTGTGTTTCTTTTTTGAAATTCCTCTTTGTGTCTTTTACTGGTTTTCTTAAGTTTTCTTCTTTCATTAGATGTTCCTAATGTATGTTGTATGCTAATGGCTTATTGGTCATTTTTATTACAGATATCTTGCCCTCAATTTAGTGATTTCCTATTTTCAATATCAAATTTATCATCATTTTACTTTGATGTTTTGTGTCCTTGTTTAAGAAATCTTCCCCATCTGAAAGGCATGAAAATATTCTCATGTGTGTGCCTTTTATAAAAGTTGTATAACTTTTCACACTTTGTAACTTTCCAGTCTTTCATGCTGCTTTTTCCCCTATAAATGTTGGGGCTTTGATGTCTTCTCTTTTCCTATGTGGATGACCATATCCCGGCATTGCTGTGGAGGGTCAGTCCTTTTCCCAGTCAACAATGTCTGTTCAGTCCTCAATCAAGCTTCCACAATTATTATTATTATTATTATTATTTTTTAGATTTTCTAATATGTTTCTAGCTTCCGTTTGTTATATATGTACCACTACAATGTCTTCCAGAAGTCTCTGTATCTGGACTGGGATGTGGCTCAGTGGTGAAGTGCTTGTCTAGTATGTGAAAGGCCTTGGGTCCAATCCCAAGCATTGCAGAAAACAAAAACCCAAAAGTTCCAACATCTGCTGAGCCATTTCATTGAGATCTTAGCTATTCTTGGGGCCTTTTACTCTTGTATTATAAGTTTAGCATCAGCTTGCAGGGGATGAAAACCTTGGATGTAATTTTCATTGGTATTAACATTGAATCTGCATATCAATTTGGAGGAATTAACATCCTTTTGGTATTTTTTTGTCTTCCGTTGAAGAATACAGTATTACTCTCCATTTTAGTCGGTTCCTCTTTAATATTATTCTACCAATTTTATGTTCTCCAAAAAACACCTTCCTAACATGCCTAAAATTTAATCGTGGTGCTTTCAGTTTTGTCACTATTATAAATGAGAACTTGAAAAAATATTTTATAAGCTTTTTTTAGAAATGCAAATAATGATATACTGTATTGATTTTTGTGCCCTTTTTTTTTTTTTTTTTTTTGTGGTGCCAGGGATCGAACTCAGGGCCTTGTGCTTGCAAGGCAAGCACTCTGATCACTGAGCTAAATCCCCAGCCCGATTTTTGTACCTTTTTAAGTCAACTTTTTATAGATTAGCAGGTTTATACATATATTACAATATCTATAAATGATTCTTTTCCAGTCTTTATATTTTTTATTTATCAGATTAGCAGTATATTGTAATTTGCTAAGAGTTTTATCATCTATGAATATTAAATTTTATGACTGCTTCTTCCACATCTATTGAGATTTTATACTTTTTCTGTAAATGCGCTGATGTGAATAGTAATTTTTCTGAATTTGACACAAACTTTTATTCCTGGTATAAAGTCATTTTTTTGCACTGATGTATAACTTTTGTGTATTTCTGGATTTGACGTGTTACAAAATATTAGGATTTAGGGATCTGTGTTAATGAATGTGCATGGCCTGAAAATTCTTTTCTGGAACTGTCCAGATCTGGTTTTGCTACTGAGCTTATGCTGGCCTGATAAAGTGACCGAGGAAGTCTTTCCTTCTTTACTTGAGAATAGTTTCAGATCAGAGTTCTGTTTCTCTTGACTGTTTGGTAGATTTATGATGTTATCTAGGCCTGTTTTGTTTTTTTTTGGCGGGGGGCGCCGGGGATCAAACTCAGGGCCTTGTGCTTGCTAGGCAAGTGCTCTAACCACTAAGCTAAATCCGCAACCCCAGGACCTGGTATTTTTATTGTGTGAAGACTATTAATAACTGATTAAACTTTCTTCTTGGTCTGTGGCTATTTGACTTTCTTTCACAGAGTCAGCTTTGGTAAGTTGACTTTTTCTAGGAATTGATTCAACTGTTCAAATTTATTGCCATGAAATTGTTCATAATTTTTTTTCATTGTCTGATCCCTGCGGTATCTCTGTTTAGGCCCCATTTTTTTTTTTATTTCTGATATTTGTCTTTTAAAAAAGTTTTGCTGAAAGTTTATTGTTTGAATTTTAATCTTAATATGCTTTTACACTTCATCTTAGCCAAAAAGCCAAGAAGTGATTAATATACTTTTGAAAGAGCCAATTTCTAGATTCATTTATCCTTTCAATACTTTAATTCCTAATTCAATTAATTTTGCTCTTATCATTTTCTTCTTTCTTTAGTTTTTTTATGGTTTTAAAAGAAATTAACTGAAATTTAATATGATTTGATTTTGGAGCCTTTTAAAGTGTCATTTTATTATTGTAATATTTTCAAGTTTACATTTGACTTTTTTAGCAATATATTCTTTTTTCTAAATGTAATTGATGACTTTTAACAAGTTTGAAAAGCATAATATATCCACATGCATTTTATCAGAAATCCCTAAATCAAAGAAATGTAACCCATTTAGGCACGCGGAATAAAAGATGCTACAGAAATCATCTTTGAGATGTCAAAAGACGAAAGAAAAGATTTCTACAGGACTATAGCATGGGGTCTGAACCGGCCTTTGTTTGCAGTTTATAGAAGAGTGCTTCGCATGTATGATGACAGAAACCATGTGGGAAAGTATGAAAACTTGTAATGCTGCATGTGTTCATTCATTAGGGGAAATATTTACAGAACTGTCAGGTTTTTAAGTACAGTGACAATTAAGGCCTAACTGGAGACAGCTCATGAGTTACTACTATGTTTATCCTCTAGGTCTGTGTTGAGAAAATGGTGGAACCTTGTTATGATATAAGACCTCTTTTAGAAATTAGTCTGAATCGCCTATGCAGGTTAAATGGAAGACTTGGACACTTAATATGCCAAAGTCTGCCCAAAGTAAGAACATAACACAGCACAATAGTGGTTAAAGATGTAGGAGGTATTCAGAGAATTCTGAATTCATTGGTAGTAGTTTTTCATATTTGCTTTAAGAGTATAGCATTATTAGGTCAGTGACTTTTTTAAAAAATAAAACCAGAGTAGAAAATACATTTCTGGAAACAGTGCTTGGAGTTCCATTGTAGGGAACGTTTATGCAAAGACATCATTAAGATCCTTCAGTGTGATGATCAGGTGGTGAAACTGACATCCTTTTGATGTCTCTCTGGGAATTTTAGATGACAGCAGTGTGGCTTGCTACATACTGCTGCTTTCCCTTTCCCTTTCAGCAGCGTTCTAAAGAGAGTACATTTCGAAGTTGAAGTGAATTAAACATGTTTTATTACAGTGGCAAAAGAGAAATATTTTAAAAGTGAGTCAGGAATGACTTGTTAACTTTTCACAAACTAATCCATATTGTGCAAGTGGTTAAAAAGTGAGTAGTAGGGTGGGTGTGGTGGCATAGGCCTGCAGTCCCGCACAGGAGGCTGAGGCAGGACAACTACAAGTTCGAAGCCCGCCTGACACTGTCTCAAAAAACAAAACCGAACAGCCTTTTCTAATTTTTAAATGACAGTTTTAGAAAACATTTCATTGGCTGTATTAAAATAAAGAGCAAAAGTATGTCAGATGTACATGTCTGGCTACAGGAAAAGAGAATTCTAATTTTTTCAGTGTCTTAAGAGAATTTTCCATAGATTTTTCTTTTTAGCTATGTTTTACAGAAGATACAAGTTTGAAATAATTACAGTTTTAGAGTGCTTAAACCTACCTTTGAAATAAAGAGGCAGCACAGGAACAAATGTTTTAAATGTTAAATTTTCCTAAAGGAAATTATTCAGTGCTTAATTTTACCAAATTAAAGTAATTGCTGTTTTTTATTAAAAAAAATAAGAAGCATTTAACTTTTAATGATTCACTTAAAATGGGTTACTTTATGCAGATTTAACATTGAGCTCTCTAAATGAAATTCTGACTTTTATTACGATTTTTAACCATTCCTTATTTTAACTAATTTTAAAAAAATTTCTCCGAATTTCTAGATATACACCTGAAGAAATTGAGAAGCTGAAGGAGTAAGTTTTAAAATTTGTTTCCATTAAGTCTTGTTTGCTTTGCGTCTTATATTTTTAAATGTCTTAATTTGAAAATCTGAGGAAATTTTTGGCAGATGGGAATAATTGAATCCTGCCATTAAGTTTGATTGTCAGAGCTAGACCTGCAGAGCGCAGGTGTGCACAACACACAGGTGCTGGCTTCTGAGTGCCACCTCTGGGCACTAATAGAGGTGCCAGAGAGATTAGGTGCCCCCTGCCGGCGTTCATATACCAAGATCAAAACCAGGGTTGTGCTGCCTAAGGGCTGGTCTCAAGTGGTGACCTGGCGGGCGTTTTACTGACTGTTGGCCACTTGTCTTAGGAAGCATGATTTTGCTCCCCTGAAGTGGGGTCATAAAGGATGGTTTAATGCGTGGTGTGGATCGTGAAGAAAGGTAGAAGGGGGATGCTGTTAATGACGCGGGGCTCTGGGGCTTTTCCAGTGTTTGAGGAAGAGCTTTTAGGCATCTGTCTGCTCAAAGGGAAGCGTGGGGCTCGCCTGGGAGATGGTGTCAGTAATCTGAGGGAAATGGAGTCCTTTTGAACACATATCCAAGTTACTTATTTCTTCTCTGACCCAGGAAAAGGGCAATTGCTGCCTGTTTTTTTTCACCCACAGACAACTGTGGACCCCAATAAAAGGCCACACTTTCAAACTTTGGCTCTCAAAGTATTGCTGCCCACAACTTCCAAACCAGTCAAGTGGGAAGAAGAAGAATGAAGAATAAATGATGAAATTGAGAGGGAGAAAACAGTTGAACCAAATGCTGATTGGCAGACTCTTGTTCTAGGCTCCGGATAAAGCACGGCAATGACTGGGCAACAATAGGGGCGGCGCTCGGAAGAAGCGCATCTTCCGTCAAAGACCGGTGCCGGCTGATGAAGGACACTTGCAACACAGGTACCATGCTGGCCACGGGGCGCTATGGTGCCCCACTGCTCACCCCTCAAGGGCCGCTTCCCATCCATCCTGGGGAAGGATCTGTCATGCACTGTAGTTCAGACCTTGTCTCCCAATCTGCCTTTGTCAGCTCCATAGATACGTCCAGATAATGTCTCCTTTGTGTTTTCATGCGAGAGGACGTTGTTCACAAGGACACAGAGTATCTCCAGTTTCAGAGGCTTTGGGGTACCGTGTTTTGGTTTCGTAGCAGTCACAACTGTCCCAGTTGGGAAAATAGTTTCGAGTTATATAAACAGGAAATAATTTTAATTTAGGCCCATCTCACTGAACTTACATTAATGACATTTACCATCTTGTGTCTATGAAAAACTTTAGTTGTGGGCAAGTCCAAATTAGGAAGAAGCTATGTTCCAAAGGTTTGTATGTTTTTGCTTATCTCAAACTGGAAGTATGTTTTTTCATTTTAAAAATTGCATGATTATTGGTATAGTAAGTCCCCGACTTCCAAACGAGTTCTGTTCCAGGAGAATTGTTCCTAAGTTGGATCAGTTTGTAAGCTGACAGCGAGTCTTTTACAGTACACCTGTGAAAGTTTGCAGCTCGAATATTCATAAGTAGGGAACTTACAGTTTCCAGCCACACTACAGATACATCTTAGTACACAAGTGCACGGATGATGGTACTGGCCCAGCCTTTGTGACCAGCAACAGTATTTCTTTTAGATTCTACCACTAACTGTCACTTACACTTGTTGAGCCTCACTTTCTTCTGTAAAATAGAAGTTAGAATAAATGCTTTTGTAGTTCCCTTTAGCCTGGTGTTCTCTGCAGGACCCATAATCTGTGTTCATTCCCACATGCAGCTGCTCTTCTGGGGTACACATTCTTTATCCTCGCCCCACTGACTGAAGCCAAGAGTGTTTCCTCCTTCCCTTCTCCAGCATCACTGTCTCCAGCAAGGCCTGAGAACATATGTATCACCAACTCTGTCATTCTTGGGTGTGGCTGGCTTAGCACATAAAGCAGGGACGGCAGCTGTACATTAGGGTAAGGTCCCTAGAGGTGCATGTACTATGCTCTGAGCACAAGCCCTTGTCCCTTTCTCTGAGCTGAGCCACTTTCCTTGGCATGCTGTGACAGGGCATGTCACCGAAGAAACACCATCTCAGGGTTCTCCACAGGTGAGCAGAGCTGGTTCTTGAGTCTACCCATAGTATCCAGAACTGTGCTGGCGTACAGTAGACAGTCAGTAAACATTTGTTCAGTGAAGTAGGAGCAGAACCTTTTCGACATTTTCGGGGATTATAACTAAATTATAACCAGAAGGAAGTTTAAAAAAAAAAAAAGGTGCAACTATAGAAAAAAGACCAAGAGAATAGTTGATATTATTTATTAGTGGGTTTATGGGTTTAGAAAATTTAGGAATAAGCCAGGTGTGGTGATCCATACCTGTAATCCTAGCACTCAAGAGGCTGAGACAGGAGTATTACCTCAAGACCCTGTCTCAAAAAAAGGAGGAATAAAAATGTATATAAATACCCATGTCAGACTCTACTGACATTTGATCACAATGACTTGGAATTGGGATAGTGGGAAGAGATGTTCTGACCTAATTCTGACTAAACAGGTTCCAGTCTTTACGCATCACTCCACTCACCTTCCTCATTCCTTCCTCTAAGTAAAGGCCTCTTCCTCATTCCTTCCTCTAAGTAAAGGCCTCCCAGACTCACTCTGTTTCTGCAGGGAAGGGAGGCTTGGTGGGAGCAAGGATGGTGGGAGTCGCCGCATCCCTGCTCCCCTGGAGCTGTCAGTGAAGCTCTTCCCACATTGTATACACAAAGCCATTGGTGTGATTTCAGAGTACATTATTCCTAGTAGTTGTGTTTGGCGTGGGCTTTCTTTCCTTAAAAAGCCAGGCAGCCTTTCCATTGAGATTTACAGTTTTCTTTTGTACTGAGGCCTCTACCAGACCCAGTACAGTGGCAGCTGGCTTTATAGATTCGCACAGTCCTTAACACAGGGCCACTTGGAAATAAGCTTTTGGTTCTGCGGCGTTCCGCCTGCAGGCCGAGCCAGTTCTGTAGGAGGAGAAGGTGCGGTGTCATCTAGCTGATCTCCTTCTTTCAGGGAAGTGGACAGAAGAAGAGGAGAAGAGACTTGCGGAGGTGGTGCATGAGCTGACAAGCACTGAGCCTGGTGACACCGTCACACAGGGTGTGTCCTGGGCTGCGGTGGCAGAGCGGGTGGGCACCCGCTCAGAGAAGCAGTGTCGCTCCAAGTGGCTCAACTACCTGAACTGGAAGCAGAGTGGGGGCACTGAGTGGACCAAGGAAGATGAGATCAATCTCATCCTCAGGTGTGTGCCAAGCTCTCTGGGCTGCTCGTTCTTGTGTGTGTCTAGTCGGCAGTCCTCTTGGTTTCCTGGATGTCATGTCTGAGAGCACCCTTTCCATAGACAGCCACTGTGTAAGACCCTCAGGATTTCATATTGAGCTCTTTTTTGTTTTGTGTTTGTTCGTTTTTAGTGGATTTAGTGCCCAGGCAAAGTACCAGATTGAAGGCGTGGAGACTGAGGTCCTGTGTGTCCACAGACCAGGTATGGCACAGGCAGCGGCAGTGCGCCTTCCACTGTCCACCCGTGTGCCTCCACCTCACCGCGGGGGCCATGCCCGGGAGAGGGCTGTTCGGTCTCCATGCCCTTCAATCCTCAGACGCCCTACTGAGCTTTCCACAAAGCAGCCATGCCACAGTTAGCCTCCTGCACACTGGACCAGGGCAGACACTCCTGCTTCATACACATCCAGAAACAGCTTTAAGAGAATCCCAAGACTCTAAAAATGAGGTGTTTTATCATTAAGACTCAGCAGCCAAAATGAGCAAAATATACCATCAAGAAATACTGAAGACACTAAAGTAAGAGACTTGTTATTGTGTCCTCACTGGAAACTAAAACCATTACAGCAATTGAAGCTGGAGAACAAATGGCTTTTAGAACCTCAGAGTTAGTTGTAGTGTTTCATTGGTGGTTTTTTGGTTGCTGCTGATTTTTTATCTTTTTACCATTATGTTTTGAATTTTACTTATAATAGAATTATTTTCCACTAGTTATCTTTGTAGTATGTTGCTAAATGTTTTTGTTTTACAAATGGACAAACTCAGATCTAAAGAATAAATGACCTACTAAGAAATGCTTCTGAACATTGTTCAACTTAGCTTTTCTTACCCAGTCTGGCCTTTGGCCTGCTGGTCCCTCTCCTTCCCAATGCTTTACCTGGTTCTGATCATTTCCAGTTTGGCCCACTGGTTGCACTTTTAACCAAAGGCTGTGCTGATTACGTTTCTTAGCTCCTGGCTCTGGGCATAGATCTGCATTCGTGGAGCCCTTTCTCTGTGCCGCTGGACATTGGCAGATCATTGGCTCTACCTGTCATGCCCTTTATCAGCAGGCCAGTGCTAGGCAGAGGAGGGCTCTCATGGAGAGATGAGTTTACGATCTAACATGTGCTTGTTTTGTAACCTGTAGGATAGCAGAGCTTGATGTAGCTGATGAAAATGACATAAATTGGGATCTGTTAGCTGAGGGATGGAGCAGCGTCCGCTCACCACAATGGCTTCGAAGTAAATGGTGGACCATCAAAAGGCAGATTGCAAACCATAAGGATGTCTCATTCCCTGGTAATGTATTCCTCACCTCAAGCCCTCCCCTTGATACCACCTTTACACCTTGGAAGTTACAGACTCTGCCTCAAGAAATGTCGAAGCCAATTTGCACTTATAATTCTGCCCTATTTCTTGAGTAGTTGTCTTTTCTTCCTTAGAGAAGAGTTAATACAATTTTTAATTCCCAAAGCCTGCAAGTTGAAGACAGATATGTTCTCACACATTCTTGTTTTTCTGCATATACTATAAAGAGGAAATAAATTTTGTTTTAGTTTTGTACTGAGATTTATTTCCCAAAATTTAAGTCAACTTTTTTATGAGTTGCACACTTCTAAATATCTTAACTGGGCTTGTTAGAGAAAATATGTGATAAACATCTTTTCTAGAACAAAGGCTTGTACATTTCTACTTTCATTTATTATGTAAATCTAGAGATCTGAAATTGAGTTTGCTTGAGTTATTTTTCTTTCCTGCCTGTTTTGCATTCAGGCACTAAACTAAGTTGAATAGTCTGTTTAATTTAGGTTATTAAATTCATTCCCCTGAATATATAACTCCCACTTTCATTTTTCCAAAGAAAAATTAAATGCTGATGAATTTTCACTTGATGAAAACATACGAACTACCAAAACTGAAACAAGAAGATCCAAAAATTCTGAACAGTCCAGTAACAAGCAATGAAATTGTAGTAATAACCTACCAACTAAGGAAAGCCCAGGTCCTGGATTCACTGCCGAACTTACAAAACGTTCAACGAGCTTATAATACTACTACTCTTCAAACTCTTTAATGAAACAGAAAGGGAAAGAGTACTCCCAAACTCATTCCTGAAAGCCAGAATCACGCTGATCCCAAAACCAGATAAAGACCCAACTGAAAAAGAAAAGTGCAGGCCAGTCTCTTCAGTGAACATAGGTGCAAAAATCTGAGTAATATATTGGCAAGTAGAATGCATCCAGTCATCAAAAGGATGATTCATCCAAGTAGGTTTCATCCCACAGATACAAGGATGGTTCAACATACAAAAATTAGTAGATGTAGTGAATCATAAAAACAGAAGCAAGGACAAAAACCACATGATCATATCAATAGATGCAGAACAATTTAGATTTGATAGTCCAAAATCCATTCATGATAAAAACTCTGAAGAAAACAGGTGTAGAAGGACCATGCCTCAATCTGATAAAAGTCATTTATGGCACACCAGAAGCTAACAGCATATTAAATGGGGAGAAGATGAAAACATTCCTTCTAAGATAAAACAAGGATGTTGGGCTGGGGATTTAGCTCAGTGGTTTGATCCCCAGCACCAAAAAAAAAAAAAACAAACCAAGGACGTCCACTGTCACCACCCCTGTTCAGTACCACATGCAAATCAAGTCAGAGCAGTCAAGCAAGAGAAAAAAATAAAAGGAATATGTGTAGGAAAGGAAGAAGTAAAATTATTATTTGCAGATGACATGATCCTTTACATAGAAGACCCAAAAAATTCCACCAGTAGACTTCTAGAACTAATAGCAAATTCTGTGGCATAACAGGATACAAAGCCAACACAAAAAAATCAATAATGTTCCTGTACACCGATTATAAACTCACCAAGAAATAGGAAACTGATTCCATTCACAATAGGATCAAGAAAAATTAAATACTTAGGAATTAACCTACCCAAGGAAGTGAAAGACCTTTACAGCACAAAACTACAGTACTCTAGAAAGGGGAGATCAAAGAGGCCATCAGAAATTAGAAAGCTGTCCCTTGTTCCTGGAAAGGCAGAACCATTATTGTCAAAATGGCCATACTTTCAAAACTGATACACAGATTTCTTGCAATCCCAGTCAAAATACATACCAATGGCATTCCTCACAGAACTAAAGAAAATAGTCCTAAAATTCATATGGAATAAGAAAAAATCCAGAATAGCAAAAGCAGTCTTGGGCAACAAGAACAAAGCAAAAGGCATTACAATATCTGACCAGATAATACTACAAAAGTATGGTGATAAAAACAGCATGGTATTGGCACAAAAACTGATATGTGGATCAGTGGAACAGAATAGAGGATGCAGAACACAACCCTAGACACATTCAGCCACCTGGTCATTGATAGTGGGGCCAGAAACACACTGGCGGAGAGACAGCCTCTGTAGCAAAGGGTGCTGGGAAAACTGACCGTGTACATGCAGAAGATTGACAGTAGACTCGTATCGCTCACCATGTACTAAACTAACAATGGTTCAAAGAGCTCAGTGTTAGAGCAGAAGCGCTTAACCTGCTGGAAGATAAAATAGCGAAAACTTTTGAAGTCACAGGCATAGGCAAGGTCTTCCTGAACAGAGTAGCAGGTGTACAAGAAGTAACAGCAAGAGCCGGGGATTTAGCACAGTGGTTTGAGTGCTTGCCTAGCAAGCACAAGGCCCTGGGCTCGATCTCCAGCACCAAAAAAAAAAAAAAAGAAGTAACAGCAAGAATCAACAAATGAAAGGATATCAAATTAAAAAACTGCACAGCAAAGGAAACAACCAGCAGAGAGATAACCTACAAAATGGGAAAAATTTTGCCAACTACACCTTAGCAACTCAGGGCTGACGATACGTGAGCCCGTGAGTTTTGAGACCAGCCTGGGCAGTGTAACAAGATCCCAACCCCATAAAGAATTTTAAAAATCTGTCAAGATGGATAACGTTTCCCATCTTCCAGGACAGGCTGCAGTTTTAATAATCATACTGTTGTTTCAGTAAATTCTCACATCCAGTGTGCAGTTACCGTCCCAGTGCTTGCCCCCCTCACCTCCCTCCACCTCCCCCTTGCCTCCATGGGTGTCAGAGAGTCAGTGTTCTTTTTTTCTCCCCGTCTCCCTGCAGTCTTAATAAAAGGTCTGAAACAGTTACATGAGAACCAAAAACACAACCTAGCGCTGCTGGAGAATAAATCAGGACCTGGAGTTGCCAACAGTAATTCCAGTTCCAGTGTTCAGCACGTTCAGATCCGAGTGGCCCGCTTGGAAGAGAACACAGCCGTGCCCCCCAGCCCCATGGCCGCGTTGCAGATCCCAGTCCAGATCACCCACGTCTGTAAGTGTGGGGTCGGGTGATGGCTCTGGCGCCTGTCCGTCCCATAGAGCTGAGTGGAGGGGCAAAGCACATCCAAGGCCTTTTACGAAGTTTAGCTCAGTATTTGCAAAGAGCAAACGTGTGATAGGAAGGACTTCAGCCCTGGCCACAGTAACCATTCTGAAACATTTTCCCGATTTTACAATTAAGGATGGAGTAAAAAAATCATTCAAATAGAAATTAAGATTAATGACTAATTGAAGACTGCCTAAAACCAGTCAATTGAGCAAAGAAACAGTTCACAAGGTGGCACATTATTTAATGTAATTTCACCAGAAGATGCACAAATTGGGGATGGATTTGTGGCAGTACAGGAAGTACCCAACTTACAAACATTCAAGTTGTGACCTTTCACAAGTATACTGTATAAGACACTGGTGGCTTATGACCAACTCTGACTTAAAAATAATTCTCCTGGTATGGAACTTGTTTGTAAGTTGGGGGCTTACTGTATATAGAAGAAGTGGGTTTGGCAGGATTAAAAAGCTTTTCTTGCCAGGCGTCGTGGTGCATGCCTTTCATCCCAGCACTCAGGAGGCTGAGGCAAAAGGGTCACTGTGAGTTCGAGGCCAGCCTGAACTACATAGCAAGACCCTGTTTCAAAAAAAGAAAGATTTTCTTCAGGGAGTAAGGAGCCAGTTTCCTACAGAGAATTATTTTCCTATTCTTTGCTGTCCTCAGCCTCTGACAATTTTGTTTTTATTAAAATTATGGCAACCCAGCAGTTGCTTCAGGGACAGGGAATATTTTTTTCAGCTCTAAGCCAAGTTGACCTTTTTCACCATCATTCTCGGATGGCAGTGACAGAAAAGGAATGAGAGCAACATTCTGAGAACCAGCTTCACTCAGCCTGAACTCACAGTGCTCTTCGCTGTGGAAAGGTTGTTGCCCACAAGTACACCAGTCACTCTTATCCTCAGCCAGGCAATTTTTGACATTGTGAGTGAGACGCGTCTTTGCACACTGTCCTTCACGTTGCAGGATGCTCAAGGTCCCTTAACCTCACCCACAAAAGGCCCATGGTGCTTCCAGCAGTGACAACACGCATGCCCCATGCATCTGCCAGGCACCTGGTGACCCTCGGTTTAGAATCACCGGGCTGCTGGGGATGGTGGTAGCATCCTGTGCCTGGGTACACAGTGGTTGTCCAAGTTACCCTGACACATCTGGGGTGGAGCCGAGTAGAAGATCAGCACTGGAAAAATAAATACATAGAAAAGTGACTCTAGAGACATTTAAACTAATCATTGTTCTTAAAGTCCTAGTTTGAGTTTGGTTATCCGCTTTACCCATCTTCCAGTGTAATAAAGCATGAAGAATTTGCTTTCTTTAGTTCGTCTTGTTATTTGGTTTGGTTTGGTTTGGTTTGGTTTGGTTTTACATAGTCAAGAATTACAAAGCAGCTGAAGGTGCTGGTCCAGATAAGCACGCGAGCCTGCTGTTAGCCATGAACTGATTTGCACAGAGACCATTCAGCTTCCCTGGGGTTATAGTGCCTGTGAGGAAGGCAGCAAACATAAGTTGTACCTTAATATTTATTCACATCACCATTTTTAAATGCATGAATGTGTGAAATAAATTGTTTCTTCCAGCAAGATGTGAGTACAGTGAGCGTTCTTTAATATACCCATTATTCTTAGCATTCTGACCAAAATCTTACTTCTTTTTTTAGGGTTGGGCAGGGCTGTATGAACTCTGACTTCATGTGTGGGCCGGACGGCCTGTACCCGAGAGCACCCAGAGGTCACGCATGTCCTTGCTCTTGGCCCTTTGTGACCCCGAGCAGACAGTGGGCGCCTCTGAGGGACGCTGCTGAAGCCCGGAGCAGCTGCGTGGGGTCGGGACGGTGCAGTCTGAACACGAGCTGGCCTGGGTCTCCCTTTCCAGGAGGCAGCTTCGCGCGCCATGCCTGGCACAGCATCATGGCACTGCCACTCCAGACGTCTCTGTTGCTTACCAGAGTGTCGGGAAAAATGTTCTAGTTGCCTTTCTCTTTTCAAGTTAGCTTTGGCGTGCTTCTCTTACTTCTTAGCAATTAAGACACTTTGTAATACATAGTACAGGTCGGTAAGCCTTTTCTGTAAAGGGCCTGATGACATCTTAGACTTCACGAGCTTTGTGGTACCTGTCACAAGTCCTCAAGGCCATGGTGTGAAAGCAGCCACAGGAAAAACGAATAGGCACGGTTGCATTCCAGTGGGACCGGCCCTGGCCAGTTCTGTGTGCCCTTCTCTGATATGCAGGTCATCCCGGATACATCCACTAGGTTTACTATGCAAAGTTTTGGTGACCTCAAGTTTGCATGCAGATATTCAATACGAAATTGCCAACAGTTGCCATTCACAACAGTTGGGTATGCTGGAAAAGCTCTACCAAGAATTTTATTGTTGTCCTTGTTCCTACTGCAGCTTCAGCAGACGCCCCTGCTGCTCCTCTTGACTCGGAAACAATAACACTAAACAGCGGAACGCTACAGACATTTGAAATTCTTCCAGTGAGTAATGCTTCATATAATAGATACGGGCCATTTTTACACATAAGATTAGTTGGTATAATTTTTAAAAATCTTGTAAGCAGATGAAATTTAAAAATTCAGCCAGGTATAAATCAGATTTCCACTTATATTATTTTAATTCTGCTTTTTGTGCTTCTGTATGTAAACATTCTTTATATATGAAAATGGCAGTGCTGCTGTGTAGTGTGCACATTTCACTGAGCCAGAGCTCATGCAGGTTATCAGAGAAAGCTTGTGGACCGTCCATCATGTGCTGCTCAGCAACACTGACCCAGGAAACACTGTTCCAGCCACTAGGGACAGACCTGTAAAGTCTCAATCCTGAATGGGTTAACCACTTTGGGAAAATCCTGTAATTTCTAAAAAGCTTAAACAGAGTTACAGATAATCCACCTTTCTAATTCAGGTATAATCTAGAGAAATGGGAAAACCTGTCCAGAGAAAAACTCGTGAAAGCTAAATGTGGAATTTGGACCTTTTTGGAGGTTGCAGTGTGTGGTCACAATGATGGGGGCAGTGGCAACTGCGGCCCTGACTGAGCTGCACGGTCACGGGGCAGATAGCCAAAACTGACACGCAGGACGCTGGGTCTGTCAGGCAAGTCTTATAGTGATCTTATCTCCATGCAGCCCGTCATTAGTCAAGGAGCACTTGTGTGTGTTTCCCATTTAGTTGAAATTAACAAGATAGGCAAATCTGTAATACCAAATATAGATTAATAACTGCTGCTTTTGACTGGGCAGAAATGGGAGATGACTTAATGTATGTGGGATGGGGTTTCTTTTGGGGTGATAAAAGTTTGAAAAACAAGTAAACCCAGAATTAGTTCATATTTTATTAAGAGGGGAATAAGTTTTCTTTAGATTATACCAAGATTTACTTACTATGGAGAACATACGGGGTATTGGTGTGAGAGTTCACATCCTCTCACAACTAGAGCTCCAGAGGGGGGCTGCACACAGAAGGTTCCCTGCACCCCAGGAGCCCGAGACAGAGCTGCTTACTGACCTGAGCCTGGGTCCTGGGCCAGCGGCCTCCAGCGCAGGGATGGACAGAGGTGGCAGCCAGAGCTTCGCTTAACTGGCCCGCCAAGAAAAAAATACATATACAGTACCCATGTATTTGTCATGTGTGTTCAGGTTTGTACTTAGGGGATCACAGTCAAATATTTAGAGGCTTCTCTCTCCCAATTTCTTAAAAGGGAAGATAGAAGTACCTCACTTCAAAAGACTGAAACATATTTAAATATTATTAAGTAAATACATCCTAATATACATCCTAAAGTGTCTGCAGAAATGCCTTATTGTACATGATTAATCATGCTTGTGACTTTTAGGAAAATGACTAGCTTTCACTTCTATGGAAAGGCCAAAGAAAGTGAGTCCTGAGTGAGTAGTAGGCACCTTCATAATCATTTCTAATTCTGCATCCCTTTCCATGGAGGTGATTATTATCCCCATTGAAGAAATAAGGATATCTGTGTTCAGGGATTCAATATACAGGAGATTTCAGAGGTAACAGAAGACTGAAAAAATAGGCTCATGATCTTAGCCCCAGCTCCATTTTAAGTACAGATGTTTTCTCTCAGTTGTTGGAGTAAACCCAACTTGAATTCTATAGAAGCTTATAGTATGAAAAGTTTGTTAGTGAATAATTTTGTCATACTTCAGAATCTCAGAAGATATATACACAGTTAACCAGCTTTTCAGACAAGCATCATCTTCCTTCAGCAGAACATTGCTAATTGCTATTTTGAAAATTTTTCCAATACCAAAAAATATTTCCTGAAATTATACTATGAAAAAAATGTGTTTCACTGCTATCGTTCCTTTTCCAAAACACGAGGCTTTCTTTTTCTAAATGGGGAGATGGCCAGTTCTTGCTGTGGACAGGATTAAAGATGGGTGCTTGGGCATGCTGGGCGACTGCGCTGCTGTGTGTGGCGCCCTGAAGCACAGCGGGCTGGGACCAGGCAGTGGAAGACACAGTGGTGCAGGGCAGAACAGATGCCTCTCCTGTTCCGCCTCCACGCTGAGCAGTGGTGTGAGACAGATGAGTAGTGAGCA
This sequence comes from Hystrix cristata, assembly GCA_004026905.1. Classification (NCBI taxonomy): domain Eukaryota; kingdom Metazoa; phylum Chordata; class Mammalia; order Rodentia; family Hystricidae; genus Hystrix; species Hystrix cristata. Next base: position 27,546 of record PVJO010003946.1, on the reverse strand, counting down.
GCACTGTCTTTATTTCATTACTTGCTTGTGCCTTCAGGACTGGGAAGTCCACTTGTGGCCCGGGAGTTCAAGTGGGTCCAGCCTCAGAGGCAGAGGTGGCTGTAGTTGCCGCCCGTAACCTCTGTTGAAACATCTCTGTCCTTTCCCTGCAGTCTTTCCATCTGCAGCCCACGGGCACACCAGGCACCTACCTGCTTCAGACGAGCTCAAGCCCAGGGCTTCCTCTGACTCTGGCTGCCAGCCCTGCGGTAACCCTGACAGCTGCTGCTCCCGCTTCTCCTGAACAGATCATTGTTCATGCTTTATCCGTACGTTGCACAATTTTACTTGATTTTTGAGTACCAGTTACAGACTAGGGTTAGTTGAACAAATTACAAGCACCAGAACTGTCCAGCAGTTCTGTTACCTAATTTCTTCCTGCCACTTTGTCACAGTTGCATCACTTTTGTCCCTTCACTGGGGTGTGTCTATAATCCCGTGTATCTCTTTTTATGAGGTGGACATACATTGGAGGAGGGAATTTAGGAGACAGGGGGCCTGGTGCTCAAGAACAAGTGATGAGAATATTGCAGTTCCGGGGGGAGAGGGGAGTGGGGATAAGGCTGCCCCGCCGAGCATGTCCTCATTTTGCCAGTGATAGTTTTCTTTAATGCTTTATAGCCAGAACATCTGTTGAACACAAGTGACAATGTCACAGTGCAGTGCCACACACCTAGAGTCATCATTCAGACTGTCGCCACAGAAGACCTCACTTCTTCCATGTCCCAGGCGGAGCTTGCAGTTGACAGCGACATGCAGGCATCTGATTTCCCTGATGCACTTGAAGCAGACACTTTTCCAGACGTGATTCATCAGCCTAAGATGACTCTAGCACCATCATACAATGATGCTCATGTGTCCAAATTCAGTGACCAGAATAGCACAGAACTAATGAACAGTGTTATGGTCAGAACAGAAGAAGAGATTTCTGACTCCGACCTTAAACAAGAAGGGTCTCCGCCGGACTTGACCAGTGCGTATGTTACTGAGGTAAGTTGTGCCTAACACTGCAGCCTAGAGCCTCATGCCTGCTGCAGTCCAAACGAGTCTCAGACAGACTCTAGGGATTTGTCTAGTTCCTTCCTTCTTTAGCCTCACAGCACAGAGCCCCCTCCGTGCTGTCTTTAGCCTCACAGCACAGAGCCCCCTCCGTGCTGTCTTTAGCCTCACAGCACAGAGCCCCCTCCGTGCTGTACAGGTATGTGACCCAGCTGGGGCACTGCTGACGGAAGTGGGTGGCAGTCAGGGAGTACGCAAACTGCTCTCTTAGCACTGCTCCTCATTGTACCTGTCCCTTGTCCAGCAGCAGCTTGGCAGTGCTCACGCCTTGGAGCCCACTCCGAGAGTGGGGAGTCAGGGATCTTAGGCTTCCCTGTGGGACCCTCGCCCAGTGTTCACAGCATTGCTTCCTTTACATACAGGTGACCTACACCTGGATCCGTTCTTCTAAGTTACTTTTCTTCTTTTTTTTAAATATTACTTAGGATTTAGAGTCTCCCACCATAGTAGAACAAGTCGATCAAACAACAATTGATGATGAAACAATACTTATTGTTCCTTCACCACATGGCTTTATCCAGGCGTCTGATGTTATAGATACTGAATCTGTCTTACCTTTGACAACACTAACAGGTACCGTAATACAACTTATATCATGTGCCAATAAATCTGATGGGGGAAAATCAGACAATCATTTAATTCAGTTTCTTTAATTTTTTTCTAGTCCAATAATAACTTGTCAGTGAAATCCTACCCTTTGGTAGACTATCTAAATTCTTGGAATGGATTAGAGAAAATATATGTACACACACACACACACACACACACACACACACGACTAACCTGAAACTCAACTATTCCAGATCCCATACTGCAGCACCATCAGGAAGAGTCGAACATCATTGGATCATCTTTGGGCAGTCCTGTTTCTGATGACTCAAAGGACGTTGAGGATTTGGTGAACTGTCATTAGGTAATTCTTAGAAACAGGTAGTTCAGCGAAGAAGCCACACTGTTAATTACAGAATCTCCAAAGAAGCAGGAGCAGCCACCAGGAGGCTTACCATACCATTCCCCTGGCTTCTGAACAGCTGCCATGCTTAGCCACGCACATTGTTGCTGCTACGACTTTTACCTCTCTTGTGTGTCCATCCGAGGTCCAGTTTACACCCTGTGTGGTCAGTGGAGTGCAGATCCCATGTTTAGTGTTACTTGTCAGGAGGGAATCTCATTCACTCCAGCACCTGATAAGTTGTTCATGTCCCCAAAGCTAACTGCTCATCTCCACAGATAAGGCGTGGCACTCTCCAACTCAAGCTTGACCTGGGTAACTTTCAGGGACGTCCTATCAGCACAGCCTAGAGCTTATCCATGACCTTCTTCAAAATGATTAAGTGGGATTAGTTTGAGACTTGACCAGTGCAGACTGAGACCTGGGAGGTGATTATGTGGTGGTTACTTCCGGTTAACCCATTGCTGGCAGTGGGAGTGAATGAGGCAGGGGGAAGAGGAAAGCATTAGAAAGTCTAGGGAACTCACTACAGTCTTTATGACTTCCGGAGGGAGTGTAGATGAGGGTAGTAAGAAAACCCACCAGCAGCTAAGCAGTCTTCACCCCTTACAAATTCCACTGTCTTTAGTTTACAGAGTTAGCACTTTGAAATAAAATGAAATCGTGCTCGCTTTGGCAGCACATACACTGAAGTAAAACCAAACCAAATGGAGAAAGCAGTGACGTTGCCCGTCCCTGATACCACAACCGTTTATGACATGTTTGCTGTATAAATGACCTAGAACATAGCTGAATGGGGATTGAGAGTTTCCCGTTCTCTCAATGCATTACCTGGTGGGGTACACATAACTTTTCCCTTTCAGGCAATTTTAAAAACAGAATTTGCTTCTGTAACAAAAGGAAAGAAATCAAAAGTCATTCCTATACTAGAGAAGGGTTAAGCCAAAATTAGCCTCTTAGGGATTTAATGAATATGACCCCTATAGAAAAGTCACAAAAAAACTTGTATAAATTATTTTATTTATTACTGTAATTAGATCTTCACAATCAAAGTTGTCTTTTCACCGTCTGTGTTTTGGTAATGTGAAATTGTAGTTACAAGCAAAAGTTGGTTGCTTAGGGAACAATAATTGTATATTCAGTTTAACAGAAATAAAAGAATATTTGTCTTAAAGTGCAAGATTTTGAGTCTTTGCCATGCAATTAAATTGTAAAAATTTTTAATTTCAAAAGTGAAAATTACTTGTGCTGTTTGAGCTTTAAGGGTTGGAATGTTCAAGTGCAACATCAGCTCCTTCAAGAAAAAGCAAAGAGATCTATGATGTGTCTCCCTCGCAAGAGGGAATTTAGATTTATAGTTAACATGAAAATCATGTATCAGACTTCTGTGGAAGAGTGGTCAGCACGCTCCACCCAGCAGCTTCTCACTGTCCGGAGGGGCAGTTAGTTCTCAGGAGTCCTGGTCAGTGTTTCTTCTTGGCAGCCTCACCTCCCCACATCGTGGAAGTACAGGTTTGCACATATACACAACATGATGATTGAAAATAAGATATAGTAAATCAGATTTCTAAATTTCGGTTCTAAGTCTCCTTGTCGATACCAGTAGATCTAAAAGAAGAATCAAATTAAATTTTAAGTAATAGTCACTGGGCCAACTGTTAAAATTTAAAATACAACGAATTCTTTTTGCGTTAATTTCATCAGTATTTATTTCCGCAGATGAGACAGTCTTCATATTAACCTTCCTGCCTTCACTCAGTGCAGCCAGAATTTAATTCTTGTTCTATAAATTCAGGTACTGCTGACTAAGAATCCACGTCCGAAGGTCATACTTATTCCTGCCTCCTCAGTTTATGTTCCTCTCTCTTTCCAACCTGTGTAGTAAACCAGTTATTTGGCAAGCTACCTGGGAATGCATCTCTCAGTGTATTTGGGTAAATGTGTAAATCTTTCAGGTTCTGCTTACAAGGGAGGAGGACAGCGTTTAAATTCTTTTCATCATTTCAGACTCTGGCAACACCAAACAGAGCTTGTGCAATACTGTGCATATTTAGGTTCAAGTAGCTCAGTGTTGGTCACTTGGGTTTGGGATGGGGGTGGCAGGAAGGCTCCTAGGGTGGGGCAGTCCAGTGCTTCCTTCAGGTCACGGGAGTGTAACACAGTCAGTTCAGCTTTAATTTGAATGAATAAATTACTACTATGATTTAAGCCCCATGTGATTCAAAACAATTATTATTATTATTTTTTTTTTTTGGTGGTGCCGGGGATCGAACTCAGGCCCTTGTGCTTACAAGGCAAGCACTCTAATCACTGAGCTAAATCCCCAGCCCCAAAACAATTATTTTTAAGGGTTTACTGTTTTGGTTGTCTTTCAAGGGTCATAAAACAACAACCAGCTATTCAGTGACTGAATAATGAAAAGCACCACCATCTTTGTTTCTCTCTTTTTTTTCCGTGCTGGGGATTGAACTTAGGGCCTTTTGTGCTTGTGAGGCAGGTACTCTAACCACTAAACTAAATCTCCAGCCCCTTTGTTTCTTTTCTAGTTTGGTAGAATCAAACATTCACGTAACCAGAGTACAACTGCCACTTTAAGTTTCCCAGAAAACTCTGGTAAATTACCTCTACTTGGGAGGTAAGCACATAGATTAAAATATACAGAAATCAGAGTGTCATCTTTTCCCTTACGAGTTTTTGTCAGGCCTGTGCATACAGTCCTTGAGTGAATATGGTAAGTAAAGAACATCACATTTTTGGCCCCATTAGTTGTCAGAGAAACAGAATTCTCCTTTAGAGTTACAATTTTGGGGACTTAGGGGAAAAGAAGGAAACTCCAATTCTGAAAAATCATGTGCAGCAGATTGAGCGTTGTGATGAGGGAAGGTGTGAGTGCCCGTTTATGTGGACCCAGGCTGGACCCTGTCCCAGGCACCTGAGGCCTCGCGTGCACGTCGGGACTCTAATAGTACTCACAAGTATGCAGGCCGTAGCGCTGCTCAGAGAGATACAGACAGCAAAAAATACATTCAGTGGTTTGGGAGGTAGTTGAGGGAAAACAAAAGCACTGATCAGCGTTACCTGTATGGAGAGAAAAGATGTCAGGCCTAAGACCAACTCCAGGATGTGGTCAGACTGAGTCTAGGCAAGGCAGTGCTACAGAATGCCTCACATTATAGTCATATCCACCCCAGGTTTGCTTTCTCTAACAGAGCATTTGCAAATGTGTTCATTTCTGTAATACTTCCTCCTTTCAGACCCTTCCCTCACATACAGAAGGAGGCCAAACATGAGAAATCATGTGAGCGTCGCTCCCAGGGACTGAAGACTGCACGGAAAGGAGCCACCCTACTCGGGTGCTCCTACGAAAACAGATGCGATCAAAGCCAGCTTTGCTTACTAAGTTCATGGAAAATACTGAAAGACGGGTCTGTAATGCCCATCTCTGTTTCTGCTGCAGCTATAGCATTAGGCCAATTATTTTTTATTAAGGAGTAATGGGAAAAAAAAAAAAACTAAAATTCATTCTCTTAACAAATAGTAATGAAGATGTGCCACTATCAGACCATGGAAAATACAGCTGTGTTTACATTATGATAGGACTCAGCCATATTATACAGGATGAAAAATTACTGTGCACCGACCACATCTTTTTAAAACCTGACCAAAGGGTAAGCATAGAGTATTAACAGAAATGGGGAGTCAGGGTGGGTTATAGCAACCACTAACATTTTTATAGAGTTCCTAGGGCAAAGTTAGTTGTCTGACTTACACTACTTCACATATTCCACTGGGAAACTGAGGTGGAAACCAGAATAGCTGCTTCAGTTGCCACGTGGAGTTTTATAAAATCAAAAACCTTGTGACATTTTTCAGGACTAACTGCACTATATTATGTTTTCAAAACTGTGGCTAAAAGCTTGAGTGAGGTACAAAATTAAAGCTACTTACTAGAATCAATAAGCCTGTGAAGCTGCCGACAATCAAATTGATGATTCGGTCCTTGAAGAGAAAAAGAGTTTGTGAGCCACATGACGAGGACTCCTGACAAGCTCAGGTGATGGCGTACTGGGTGCTGGAGAACGAGGAGACTGGGCCGTGCCACCGCCTCCCAGCTCATACACCGCGACAAAGCATGGTGTACTGAGAGACAGGACAGGCACTGGGAAAACTAGACCAACGAGGGCAGTTTCTTGACGAGACAGTGATTTATACTAGAGTGATGAGGACTGCGATTGCCAGGTCAGAACTTCAGTACGGACTGTCAGACACGAGACTGTAGATGAATGACAGAGTACTGTGATGAGTTTGGGCCAACATTAGTGATACAGCTTGAGTGTCCTTGTCTATTCTAAAAATACTACTGTGAAAAAGGACCACCACTGGGTGTGTTGGTGCACACATGTAACCCCAGCACCTGGGAGGCTGAGGTAGGAGGACTGCTGTTGGAGGGCAGCCTGGACTACGTAGCAAGACCCTGTCTCAAAAAAAAAAAAAGGACCACAGAGTGCCAAGGCTGGATGCAATCTCAAAGACCATCAAGTCCAGTGAGTTTTCCAACTTTTTTACTAGCAAAAGCCTTCAACTGAAAAGATTTGATTGAAAGGCTTGGGGCTTTACCTGTTTTTCTTATTTTCATCCCTGACCCTAACCAATTCCACAGACTGTCTGAAAGCTGCTGATCTTCACTTTACATGTTAGGTAAATTTAGGCCAAGTGTGGTTGAGTCATTTGACAAAAGCTGTAGAGGAAGTCAGAAGGAACCCTAAAACAGGGTCCCGAGGGCTAAAGTATGAGCAGAGTAACAAGAGCTTTTTAAGAAACTGCAGAGTAAGGTAAAGCTTTTAATTTGTTTTCTTTTTAATTAATTTTATTGCTACTCTTGATATACATAATGATCACATTCATCACAGGGAATTTGTATCTGTACATAATATATCTTGATTCTTTTTTCCCATCCCCCTCCCCTCCAACCCTTCTTCCCTCCTTATGTACAAAAGCTTTGTTTCCATTTTTTTCCCTTCTATTTTTTTCTCTCCCCCACCCCAACCTTATTCCCCTTCCCATCTGAACATTTTCTTTCTACTTCCCAATACCATTTTGGTCCTTATTTATGCTTTTGGTTTTTCACACAAGGTAAGGATTTTTAAAGACTTTATGAGGAAACACTAAGGCCACTGAGAATACCAATTAGTCTTATTTCTAAAACCTCAAAACTGAGTCTGATGAACAGATAGTCTACAGTCTGTTTTGGTAACTTTTTTGTTAGCAAAGAACAGGATACGGAATGTGAGCAGCCACTAACAAACCCTCAGAGGTAGGAGGGGCATGAAGAGGGAGCCCTCGTTTCCAAATTGTTTGCTTCTCATGTAAGAACCCAGACTTGAGTCCCACAGGGAAAGCTGGAATGGAAGGGGAAAGGTATAGAAAAGCCAAGTACTGGGTGTGCCTTATGTAGCCAAGGAAAACCCACAACTCTCCAGACCAAGGCCACTGGAATTCAAAGGTTATGGGAAAAAGCAAACAACTCTTAACTACACCTGATTATATTTAGAGGACTCAGAACAGATCTTATCACCACCACAGCATGCAGGAGTCTGAAATTAGGACTGTTTATTAAGAGACCCAAGGACAATTTATCAATTGTCGTCAGTAAATTTCCACACAAGACAAATAAATGTGGATAAATGGGAATTCATAGTATCCACAGGAGCTCCCATTACTTCTGCCTTGTGAAAAAGGCTCAACTACACTTCTGCTAAATTGAGGCACAAGAGTCCCTGTTCCCTGAGCTCCAAGGATTTGCCAAGTTAAAGGTCTGCACACCTCATAGCAGCACTCCCACCAGTGGGGTTCAGGTGCGAAGCAGCCAAGCAGATGGCTCACTGACTTCCCATGTCATGGCCAGCTGTCCATTGGGATCAAAGCAAGTGGGAAAGATACCAGTGAGACAACAGTGTCTGTCCCCAAGCTTCCACACTGTCTTCTCATAAAACGGTCATGACTTACACAGGCTCAGGGAAACTGAGACTTAGCCAAGGCCTCATACACTAGCCAGTGCTGGAAATGAGCAGTGTCCGCCCTCCTTTCCCCAACAGAGGAAATCCCATTTGCATTCCTTGCTAGAAGCGTAATCTAGAGGCTAGTGCTAGTCTAGATAAAGATGACATCTCAAAAAGCCTGTTAGTATAAGTATCCTTTTAAGACTATTACAAATGAAGTTGTGCACATAGGTGGCCTTTTCCAAATTACTGAATGACCATAGAGACAATCATTCTGATGAAAATATACAAATTTTAAACTTGCCTGCCTGCCTTCTAGATTAAATTATTCCAATGTAGTGGGTCCCTCTGGGGCCCCCAAGGTGAGGCGAACTATTCTGGATATAGCAGATGTATTTCTCAGTACTGTATTTTCTTGTTTCAAGCCAAGAGCTTGGCTTCAGGTCACCCACTGTGGACATAACCACGATTCCAGATTGAAGAGCAGTTAACACTGGAGACTGAAGGAAGACCTGCAGATCAGAGGAAGAAGGAAAAGAAAGGTAGTTCATAAAGAGGAACCCCACAAAGACCCAGGGAAGAACAGAAGTATTGCTGTTACCAAAGGAAATGGGGTCAATGGAAATAGTGTCAGCGTGTTTCAAGAGAGCTGAGAAGAAACCAACCGATTTGCCATGGCCATTCAGCTAGGCAATGGCAAAAGTCTCCTATCCAATACTACTTGCAAAATGCAGGCCAAGCGAGCAGTTTGAAAAGTCGAAGAACCCTTGGACCAATACATATGGACCCTGAATTATAATCAGGAGACCAAGGTTATCTCATTCTGCCACTGGCCAGCTGTCTGACCTGAAACTGATTCTCCAACCCAAATAGGTCTATCAAATGAGAAGACTGGGCTAAAAGATAACTAGTACTTTCCCATTCTAACAATTTACAGTTCTGAATCATCAGCTTCGGTCTGCACTTGTGCTAGGAAAGAACTCTAGTGCCTAAAAAGCAGAGAAGGCCCAATCTTGCCTGATCAGTCATTGGGCAGTATCTTGATAGAAGACAGAGAACCCCAAACTCAAACTCAGGCAGTAATAATCATGGGCAGGAAATGTACAGTGGCATCCTAAACAGCCAAAGCCAGCATCTATCTCAGCTCTTAAAAACATCCCAGTTCTACAGAGTGTAGAATGCCAACAAATTATTGTGTCCATAATAGTTCCCCAAATGGATCTGAAGGGCTTGTGCTAAATATAATAAAACCCTATTTGACTTAAGCAACAATAAAAAAAAGGTAAAATTTCCAAAGTTTTGGAGAAGGTACAAAAGCATTCACAGGGAGCCCGGCATGCGGGTGCACACCTGTAATCCCAGCTGCTCGCGAGGCTAAGGCAAGAGGTTCAGGGACAATCTGGGCAATTTGCACCCAGTCTCAAAATAAGTGAATAAACAAGTAATGGCGATATAGCTCAGCACTCTTCTGGGTTCAATCTCCAGTACTGACGCACACACACACACAAATTGCCTAAAAGAACATTTCTGATTTAAACTGAAATTTATTACAGTAGTCTTCCAAGTCCGATTTTGTTTTAGCGGTTTCATTTACCTGTATAACAGTAGTCCAAAATATTAAAATCCCAAAAATAAGCAATTCCTAAGCTTTAAATTGTGCATCATTCTGAGTAGCACGATGGACTCTCATGCTAGCCACCTCCACCTACCCAATACAGGGACCATCCCTTTGTCTACTGTACCCATGCTGAACATGCTACGTGCTCGTTGGTCACTCGGTAGCCACGTTGGTTATCAGATGGATCGTGGGGTACATCATTACCCACGTCCAGGTAACTCTACTTACAGTGGCCCCAACACCCAACAATGGTGATGCAGGCAATTCAGATGTGCCAAAGAAAAACCATAACGTGCTTTCTTTAAGATGGTGAAAGTTCGTAAGACAACTGTATGCTGAGGTTGCTAAAATTCATAGAACAAATCTATCTGTAAATCTGTGGAAAAGAAGAATAGAAATCTGGGCTAGTATCACTCCTGCACCTGAAATGGCCAGTTACAGCAACAATGGAATTACAGACTCAGCACTATGCACAGGCCTCTCCGATACAAAGGGGCCACTGGAACAAGATTCCTGGGAGCCAAGTGGGAAGTGCACTGGGGTTCTAACTATGCTGGGTCATTAGATGAGGCAAACTCTCTCCTGGCTCTAAAAAGAATGCATGGCATGAGTCATATAAATAGAAAATGTAGTCATCTTGCGCTAGTCTAATCAGAGAAGTCAAAGATGTCAAATAATTCCCAATAGTGTGCTTTGGGAGGCAGAGTGGTTGAAGGCCACTCCCTCAGAGCTCAATGCAAACATCACCACCACCAGAAATCCCTCCTGGACACTGTCTCAGACACCTGCCTTCAAGGTGAGCTAGCCCTGTCTCGGGGCCCCCAGAGATCACTCATTCGATGTGACACTTGCTATGTCACCTGTGTCTTCCACGAGGACTGGAAGCAGGAAGACAGTCTACCGGTTTTCCTTTCCTACATTGGGCACACAAATATAGTCTACAGATGTTGGTTACACAAGAGGATCCTGAGGCAGAAGTGCCCAGGTTTCCTTAGAGCATCCCTCACTACCGCAGGCCCACGGCCTGGTCTGTCGCAACAGCACATGGTCTTGCTGCTGCAGGACAGGCAGTAGCACAGCACAGCAAAGCCACAATCTGGTCCTGCAACCCACGGGTCCTGCTCCGGCCAGGCAAAGACCCAGACTCTCCAGCTACCTCCTAGACGGGGCTGCGGCTTCTGAGGAAATACCGACAGTGACTCGCAGGCAGCTCTGAGGGGCCAGGTCATCCTCGCCTGAGATAAGGGTGGCACTAGGGCAGCACCAAGCAGTGACTTCCAGGCACCACAGCTCTGAGCTCCAGCACAGGGCTTGGTCCTGCAGCAGTGGCCCTCGGCACTCCCGGGAGGAACAAAGCAAAACAACACTCCTGCAGAGAAAAGAAGGTCCCAGCCAGACAACCCACAAACGCGTCCCCTTCCACACACCACAGGCAGAAATCGAGAGCCTCGTGTGGGTGTGACTTAAGCTTTCCGAAGCTCCACAAAAATCTTCCTCAGACAGCAGTCACAGGTGGCTCTACAGACAATACCGTATCTCCCTAGGTGTGCTCAGTCCTGCCAAGGTCAGCCTTCACACTTCACCCACCAGTAGTCCTTCATCCTCCACCCCTGCAGCCCATGCCAAGGGAGCAAGCTGCCACTGGCCACTCAGCCTCCCCTGTGCCCAGGCTGTCCCTGCGGGCCACCTCCAGACTCACCCATTCCCCTGCAGAATCACCCCAGCTGCAGTGGGTCAGGAAGACTGGGAGAGCAGGGCCTTCCCCATACCAGGGAACCTGAGATATGCTTCCGTCACATGCTCTGTGTCAGGTACGTGTGCCCCGGCAGTCTCACGCCAACCTCCTCCGCTCCCCGGTTACCTCAACTGCTCAGCACCTGTATGCCAAGTGCCCCTGCCTCCCACCTTCCACCCTTCCTCCTCTCTGCCCCAAGCCTGGACCGCACCACACCCCTTCCAGTCTGTGAGCCTGAAACCGACTTGAGCCCCAAGCAGTCTCTGACCACAGGCTTGGCAGTGTCATCAATGCATCCCTGGAAGATGTGTCCATCTGTTCTGATGGTTGTCTTGGATACCCAGCCCCAAGTCATCCCAACCCCAGTCACTTCTGGGCACCGGCACTGAGCTCTGCCACTTGAAACTATCTGGTGTACTCGTCTGTCTCTACTGCAGCCCAAGGCCGGGGGCAAAAGGACATGTCTCCCTCCTCCACTTCAGATCTGGGCCACTGCATCTGGTGGCAGAAGCCCTGGCCACACCCACCCACGAGGAGCAACTTTCTCTAACCCAAACAAAGCTGCACTGCATGTGTGAGGGTGGAAATGGCCTCCTCCTCCATGTTGTCCAGTGGTGCCACTGTACCTCTGCCAACCACAGTACCCTACACACATCCAATGGCTAAGGGTTAGTTAACCACAAACTGACTGGGCTGACAAACCTCAGCTGGGCCTGCACTGCACTCCCATGGCCTTGTGCCTTGAGGTGCTCGCCTCTGACCTCTCCATCAAGTGCTCAAAGCCCTGCCTCTCCTCAGCTTCCAGCATCCCCTACTAAAGATGCACATCAGCAGACACCCCCAGCACAAGATGACAGGAGAGAAGAGGCCCTGGACAACCTCTATCCTTCCAGAGGCCTGCTTCTGCACCAGTGCTGCACCTGTACTTCATGCCATCACCTCCCTCCTGCCCTCTAGACCTCCACCCTCATGGCAGCTGCGGTGGCCCAAACTCAAGTCCCCTGACCTCAGAGAAGCCTCCTGCCCCGTGCTCCCACCAAACACCAACTGTCTTCCACTCCTTCTGCATGCTAAGTGGTAGGAGGAACATAAAGCAGTGTAGATGAGCCATGACCTGGGGATGGATTGCTTTTCTAGAAAGGGGGTCAAGGAGCCTTCCTGGAGGATGTGAAAGCTGAGCGGGGTTCCTTGGTAGGAAGATGCCAGGAGACAAGCCAGGGTCCAGAAGAAGGCACAGGCCCAGAAGCAGGAATGGGGTAAGGGTCTGATCAAGGCGCTCGACCAAATTGATGTGAAACTTGCTCCCCAGTGGCATAAGAGGCCCAGCCTCTGCAAATGGGACTAGCACCCTTATAAAAAGGGCAGGAGGGTTGGGGACTTGGCTCAGTGGTAGAGTGCTGGCTTAGCAAGTAAAAGGCTCTGAGTTCAATCTCCAGCACCACCCACCTCAAAAAGGGCTGGAGGCCAAAAGGAGCACTCTCTTGCCCTTCCACTGCTCTGCCATGTGAAGACACAATACCCCCTCTCAGTGGGACAAGGTGCCACTTTGGAAGCAGCCCTCCCCACACACCAACCCTGCTGGCACCTTAATTAGACTTCCAGCACAGAACTATGAGAAGATAAATGCCTGTTCTTTATAAGTGACTTAATGGGTGGCATTTTGTTAGAGCAATGCAAACACAGAAGATTAAAAAAAAAAAAGTTCAGGGTGACTGAAGTTTAATAAGCGATGACTGAGAACAAGGATTTGTTTTGATGTCTTTTCTCTCACCTGCAATACACCCACTCCAAGAGAAAAGATGTGTTCCTGGCATCTGTTTTGCGGGATGTGGAGTGAATGGAGCTGGAACTGAAGAAAAGCCTAAGAGGCATGTGCTCAACACCCTCCAGGCCACAGGAGAGAATTCCAACTCTGCACAGCAGCAAGGCTCTTCCTCTAGCCCCAGTCCTCCAACCATTCCCTGCCCTGTTCTGTGTCCTGTGCTTCCTGCTCCACCCCGCCACTCCCTGCCCTGCACGGATTCCTGAGCAACAGGTGCCTGCCTGCTCCTATTTCAAGGTGTGAGGTTCTCTGCCTGGAACCCAGCAGGACCGCTTGGCTCCTTACTCTGCGTCCCGGCACAGGGCTTGCCCAGTGCGTATTCAGTGCTTCACATCCATCTGCTGAACGCAGTGGCTACTTTTCCTGGAAGGTGAGAAACACAGGAAATCGAAAGCCCAAAGAGCACATCTTCCTACCACTGTTCACCTGGCTGAGGGATTCAGACCCTCAGGCACATCCTATAATTTTGCCTCCAAAGTTTTGCATTTCTCAAACTTAAGGATTCTGATACCATAAACTAGAGGCTGATTCTCTAAAGAGACTTTGCTTTTGTTCTTGCACGTTGCAGAGGAATCCTCCATGTCCTAAAAGCTCCAGGTATGGCCCACTGAGGAACTGAGGGGTCATCCCACACAAGGGTACCTACACTGAGGGACATGAACCATGGGAGGGCATGGCCATTCCCACCGGGTTAACTCCATTCCTTCCCTTGTGCTGTCCACAGAGACAGTCAGGGACAACAACCACAGCACGGAAAGCAAGGAGGTCCCTTGCCTCGCTGGTGACACGGCCAGTGAACTGTGCCATGGGAACGACAGTTCTGAGGCTCCCCAGAGACAGTGCGCTGGGAATGGTGCCAGAGCAGGGGATGCAGGGCGAGGGCCAGGAACTCAGCACCACCCTCCATGCCTGCCCTGCAGCCCCAGCACAAGGCCCTCTGCTGTGCCACTCCCTGGTCCTCGCCTAGAGAGAGCTGCCTGGCAGGCGCCATCTGTCCTTCATTCGCTAGCTCCCATTCTGGAGTGTTCTTTGGGTTGTAACTGTGCACATTCTTCTTCCAGCCTCTCCTGACCCATGCATGCACCTGAAACGTATTATGTTTGCTGATGCTCCACGTGCAGAAATCAGCACAGTACAAGAGGGAGAAATGGCCCTGAGTGTCTGGGCCTGCGGATACATCCTAACTCGAGCAGTCTGCACTGCACAGCACAGCAAGGCCCTGACAACCTGACGCTGAGCCTGACACCAGGAGCCAAAATGACCCTTTTATCCTTTTAAGTTGTGTAAGTCAGTCAGTATTTCATCCAGTGGGATGCGATCACTGTATCTAGACACAGCCTGTGGACCATAAGGAAAAGTGACTCAACCCGGTAGACCAGCCAAGGCCCACAGACTGGCAAAGATCAAATCTTTTTGGGCACCAGTCTGAGGGCCAAGCCTCAGTGTGGGTCTTCACACCTCAGTGTTTCACCCACACACTTGGCGCTGCCCTCTTCGCTACACACAGCTCGCAGGAAGGAGAGGCGAGGACGTCTTTCACTGCATGAGCGCTCACTCTAGACACCACTTCCTGTTTTGACAGCCAGGGCACCTAGGTTTTCGAGGCCTGGCTCTGCCTCAGTTGCTTCAGAAGGCCCCGAGATTGCAGGCTACCTTTTGAGGATGCTAAATTCTCACTTCCCTAGAGCTTGATATACATACAAATCACAAACCGGGGGAGGCCACAGGATGAGGTCACTGCTCCACTTGCAAAGAGCCAGGTCTACACTTGCTCTCGGGGAGCATGGTCAGCTGGGCCTGCAGGAGGAATAGGGGCACAGAGGCTCTCTTGGGGGGGCTCTGAAGTGGGGGACCTGTCTGAGCGGGGCTCGGGGTTAGAGAGCACTGCGCGGGAAAGAAAGAGGTGGGGCTTGCGAGGAGCAGGGTCAGCCAGTACCCTACACTGCCACAGCCACACGGAGGAGCTGTCCACATGGCCTACAGGCCACACCCAGACCCAGGCCTTATGCAGATGAGAGAGGAGAAAAGGTCCTGGCACCTACTTGACCTACATTTCTTCTCTAGCGTAAGACATTCGACCTGGCTGCTGGGCTGAGCTGGAGGAGAGCCAGCCTCCCCGGGCCCAGGGCCGTGAGACCTCCCCTGAGGAAACAAGAACTGCACTCGGAGGGTCATCTTGACATCAGCTCTGGGGGTGCAGGGAGCCTTGGGGGCCTGGCAGGTGCAGGGGCAGTGGGCACAGATGCAGAGACCTAACCACGGCTGTTTCTTAACAGAGCAGTACCAAAACGAGTTTTAACTGACTGGGGCTACTGGTCACAAAACGATCTTGCTGTTCACCATTGCTGTTTGCTTGCCTATTACTGGGGCAGGGGATGCGGGAAATGGGTTTGGCCCTGAGAGCCACAGCTCCTAGCATTAGGGCCCACTAGCTGGTCCTGTCTACCCTTCTGCCTTCTCCATGTCATCTGCTGGAGGAGTCCGTGGACAAGTCTCCTCAAAAAGTCACTCCTCACATGTCGCATCCCAGAAGGAGCAAGGGGACTGAAGCTGTCACACCCTGCTTGGGTCCACAGCCACTTACACTGTGGTCTGTGAACATCAGTATGTGCTGTCCCACCACACGGTGCGTGTATCCCCTTCTTGACAGCACCAGCTGTGGGAAGTGCTTGGCTTCCTCCCCCTGGAGCCACCAGCTTGCAGTGTGGACTGGTGGAAACTGATTCAGATGATCAGCAGCTCACAAGCAAGCCCAGAGAGCAAGGCTGACTCGAAGCTCGGAGAAGAACTTGATGCCCTCCTTACACCCAAGGCTGCAGCTGTGGGCACGGAGGGCTGGAGGGACAGGAGGACCCGGCTAAGCCACGTTTCCTCAAAAGCTTCTGGAGAAATCTGTCCTAGGAAGGCTCCTGGAGGTGGGTGTGCACAGGATAAGCCATTGTGCTAGGGATGAAAAGTCCACACCACCAAAAGAGGGAAGAAGCACTATTACACCCTCGCCAATGGAATAACAGTGAAAGCAAAACAGTCGTAGGGAATGTTACAGCTTCAAGAAATCCCACAGCACAGACCACAAGCACAACTCACTATCCCAATACAAGTGCACTGTGGGAAACAGTAGTACAGTGCTAGCCACAACGGGTCATGAAGACCCAAAATGTGGCTAATCCAAATTAAAAGGGACGATCATTGTAATATTCACACTGAATTTCAAAGGCTTAGTACCAAAAAAGTGAAAATACCTCAATTTTATATTGAAATGTTATAATGGTATGTGGAAATGATGAATACATGGGTTTTAATAAAGTTATTAAAGTTAATCTCAGCTGTTTCTTTGAATTTTGACAAGGCTACTAAGAAATTCTAAATTACATATATGGTTCACATTATATTTCTATCAGGTAATGCTAGTTTAGAAAACGCTAAGTAACAACGTGGGCTTAGAAACTTGAAATGTTTCTTATTATCTTGGTTTCTGTGCCATACTTATTTTTCATATGAAAGAAATGTTCTAATGCACCAAACCTGGGAGTGGTTTCAAACATGAGCAAAGCATCTGGGCACCCTGACCAGGAGTCCTAACACAATGTCAGCACAACGGCACCAAGGAACGAGAGATGTATCTTGCAAGGGAGGAACACCTTGCCTATTTGTCAGAAGTCCCTGAGACGTTTGTGTCACTTTGCCTGTCACTGGCTCTATCTGAAAGCTGCCCCTGCACCTCACGCCAAAGCCTGAGGCCGAGGCGGAGGACAGGCCCCCCTGTGCCACCTGCCCCTGGCTGCTCACGCCCGCTGGCTGCCGAGGCCCGGATCCTGGCCCTCACCAACCGACCTTGGCAAAGCTCTCAGACCACTTCCCCAGAGAGGGCAGGAGTGGTGTGAGATTTCCCAGAAGCACTGGCCCAGGCCGCAGAGATCAGTTACTCTTTAACCCACCGTACACTCACAGAAGAGAGCCAGGAAATGCTACTAGGGAGACTCAGACTGTGACAGGACAAGCACCCTCATGCGCTGCTTGCTTAGTTCTCCAACAGGAATAACTTGTCTCACCAGGGCACATGGCAGCCCCCAGGAGACACTCTTCTCCAAACTCCTCTGCTCTGGGCAGCTGTGCCCTCTGCCCTGAAGTCAGGGCTTGCACCTACAGCCAGGAAGCTGCATACTGTAGCTGTAAATCAAATAAGATTTAAAAGCTCAGGGTCTGGACTGTGGCGGAAGTGGCTTCCCTTTCTGTTTCCTCCTCTGACTTCACTCCTACAAGTTCCCATGTCCAGTAGCTATTGTGTCGGGTTTCCAGCATCGGAAAGAGCAAGCTTTGGAAGCCCACCTCCTCTGGCTGCCAGGTAGGGTGTCTCAGGGTCCCCAGAAGGGCCCCCACTGCAAGCCTCACTCCCTCTGCTCATGGGGACCCCATTCCCATGCCTTACCCACCTCAGATCCCCCATAAAATCATTTGCTGTAAACAAAGACAGGGGCTTCTCCTCCAGAGCTGATCCTGAATTTACTGGAAGCCTATGTTTTCTCCCGCGGGTTCCTTTCCTTTCTCCATCTATGGAATTTCTCCAAATCCCATGACCCTGCCAGCCTCACGGAGCAAGCTACAGGGCATAATTCAGAGATCTCTCGATCTCTCCCCCCAGCCCCCGGGGCAGATTCCAGTTTTTTACTTTTTCTCTGAGTGGCAGAATCCACTATTATAATGCCTTACAATGCCCCGAAGCTGCCTAAGTAATGCACACTTGGACTAAACAAGCATGCAATGACAGACTTATTGATCCGCAAACTTCTGGGAAGGGTTCCACACGGATCACCGGCTAGAGGCAGCTCGGGCTCGGGTGCTCCGACCCCGGCCGTCCAGCAGACTGGCGGCGCGCAGGGTCTGTGTGCTTGTGGTTGTCGGAAGCGGGGTCTCGCTGGTCCCGGCTGGTCTCGGACCCCTGCGGCCCCCCGACTCCCAGCCTGGGCCGCAAACCCTGGCTGGACGCGGAGCCGACGTCGGGGCCGCCGCACAAACTTCCTACGGCTGCTCGATGCCCGACCTGCCCTCCTGGACCGGCTGGGGGCGAGCCGGGACCAAGCTGCAGGCCCGCCGGTGCCGGTCGCGATCGTACGCCCCGCTCGGCGCCGGCGCCCGACAGAGGGCTCCGTCCGGCCGGCCCGCGCGGTGACCGGCGCCCTGCGCGGCGCCGGCCGTGAGTCCCGTCTCCCGCGCTGCGGACCCGACTCCCGCGCAGGCCGCGGCCCGACCCCGACCCGGCTCACCCGCGCCGACGTCTCTCCGAACAGCGGCCTGTGGTCCGGCGCGCTCGTGCCGTAGGTCCGCGCCGAGAAGGCCTCCATGCCGGGCCGCGCGCCGCGTCCTCCTGGCGGTGGGGCCGGCGTCACCGCGCGCGCCCCGTCCGTCCCGCGGGGACCGGCGCGCGGCCCTAAACCGGCTGGCCCCGGCCCCGCCCACTCCCGGCCCCGGAGCCACCGAGGCCCGTCAGGCCCCGCCCACTCCCGGCCCCGGAGCCACCGAGGCCCGTCAGGCCCCGCCCACTCCCGGCCCCGCCCACTCCCGGCCCCGGAGCCACCGAGGCCCGTCAGGCCCCGCCCACTCCCGGCCCCGCCCACTGCCCCTTGCAGCCCGCCAGACTCCCCGCCCCGTGCGCGTCCCCGTGCGCGTCCCGACGCGCGCTCAGCGCGGCCTGCGGGTGGCGGCCGGGCCGGGGCGAGGCGCCCCGCCGTGGAGGAGCCTGCGAGGGAGCGCGCTGCCCCGCGTGCACGCGCCCGGCGGCTGGCTGCGGACTCGCGTGTCCCTCGCCGGGCCTCGGGAGCAGAGCCCGTGTCACGAGGGTACACACGGGGCGGGGCGCCCCCGACGCGGTTACAGGCGCGCTGGTGCGTGCGGAGTCGTGTGGTGACGACGGCCTCGTGGACCGAGGTTTGCAGAAGTGCGTTCAGACCGGAGCTCCGAGAAACGTGCGCGGTAAGAAGCCGCTCGGACTTTCCCCGCCACGGGGGATCGACCCGGGACCTTCCCACTGAGCTACCTCCCAGCCCTTTTATTTTTTATTTTTGAGACGAGGTCTCACTAATTAGGTGGCTAAACTGCCCAGGCTGGGCTCGAACTTTCTAGCCTCCTGCCTCAGCCTCCCAGAGTGCTGGAGGAAGGCTGCTGTCACCTCTTACAGTGGCTCTCCTCGAAGCCATCTCAGTTCCCCTGACTCGGGAGCGCGGCCCCTTCTCCCCGCTGCTGCCTGTGCGAATCCTGTGTGGGGACGCGAGGCCGCCCCACGGCCCAGCGCACTGATGCGCCGGCCGCAGAGGGCCCACGGCGGCATCCATAGACGTGCTCTGCGGGACGCCGGCACCTTGGAGCCACTGGTCGCAGCGGCGGTGCTAGTGCAGACGCGCTGTGCTGTCCCCCTCCCCCTGGATTTCCAGTGTCCAGTCCTCCTCTACAGCCGGGAGATGGGATTGTGGTTTCCGGGATTCCAGCATTTACAACGTCAACCTTTTAGAGTTTGATCTGCGGGGTTACAGACTCTAGGTGTTGGGGACTATGCACCGGGCCACAGTGCTGTGACACATCATGGTCAGACTCCTGAAGCCACAGGAGTGGACGACAGAGAACGGTGACCGCAGTCCAGGCAAAGGGGCAGGTGTGGTGGCTCAGGCATGAGCTTTGGGGTTGGTCACGTCTGCCCTCAAGCCCAGTGCCACCAGCCACGAGCGGTATGGTCATGGGCAAACTTCCTAACCCCTCTGAACGCCCTTCTATATAAAAAGTGGGGATAACAAAGGAACCACAGTGCCTAACCGCAACTAGTTCTTAAAACGCTTTTAATATGAGTGAGTAAAGTGTCTGAGTGGTGGTTGTCACAGTGCTGTGAAATGGGCACTGTGGGCACAGTGGGGTACACAGAGGCCACCGCAAGCTTCCAGGGGCAGAGGCCTGAAGCTGGGCCACATAGCATCGTGGTGCATTCCTTGGCCTAGCTCAAGACATGGATCTTCTCCGTCCATCAGAAGGACTGGCGAGATGGGAAGGGAGCGTCTCTTTAAAGAGGCTCCTCACTCCTAGGAGCCTGGGCACCTCAGGGTGGGCCAGCAGGACTCCAGTGAGGGAGAGGGAGAGGGGTTGAACCTGGAAGGTGGGGCTCATCCTTGTGTCCCCAGGGGCCCTCACTCAGAGGCACCCAGGGCCCTGTTAGACCTCAGCCTGCGCTCCATCCATCTAGGTCCTCACCCTGTGAAACATAGCAGTGCAGGTGCACTGAGTCCTGCAGCCACCACAGTGCATTCCCAGCCAAGGACAGGGTCGTGGGCACTAAGGTGTTAAGTGCCTGGGAACCCTCATACCTGGCACCCTATGACGGGGTTGTGACTGTAGGGCCGAGGGAGACTTGGGGGCCTGGGCTCCCACCAGGGAGACAGTGTCAGGCAAAGGGCTAGGCAGCCGGTGACTGCTTTCCTCTTCAGTTAGCACCAGGGCCTGGGCTACCTAGGGAGCTGAAGGCCATCCTGAACTGCAGAGACCCTGTCTCAGCCCCCTGCCCCTCCACCTCCAAAACCCAGTGCAAAACAAAACAGAAAACAAACATCAGGGATCTTGAGTGAAATGGTAACAAAATAGCAGCCAGTGTCATTTCCTTTATTTTATCCTAAGCTTTCTTAAGAAACACAGTTCAAGCCAGGTGAGGTGTTGCACACCTGTAATCCCAGCTGTTTGGAAGACTGAGGCAGGAGGACTGCAAATGGAGGCCAGCCCTGTCTCAAGAGGTGGGGGTGCTGGGAATGTGACTCAGTGGTAGAGCACCCCACCAGGTTCAACACCCAAAGCTGAATTTAAAAATAAATTTTGAAAAATTCTAGTCAAAACTTGAAAAAGTATTTACCTGTGCTTGAATGTTTGTTTTCAAGTTTCTAACTCATGAAATTTTGTTTCACTTTGTTTTGGTTCTGAGACAGGGCTTCACTGTGGAACCCAGCCAACCTCCACTGCACTTCTCCTGCTAGGCCTCCCCCAGGCTGGGACTGCACCTCTACTGTTTGCCTGCCCAGGAAGATACTCGCTCATATTCAAGAGAACTGAGTAAATGAGCCTTCACATCTGGTTTCTCTGCATAACCTTGTAGTTCGATGTGAAAGCCACACCCCAGTCTGCAGAGAGGCCGGGCTTCAGGTCTTAGCTTCAGCCTCAATCCGTGGTGAGACACCCAAGCATTGCCTTTTCACGGCTCAGCCCAGTGCGCAGCTCTACCACCCGAGGCCTTCCCTGGGCCTGCACCCACTGCAGGTCGCGGGCTCTGCTCGGCCAGGGTCTGCAGCTCAGTTTGTAGCAGCACCAGCCCTGGGGCCTTGGCTTTGGTGCCTGAGGTGTCGGTATCAGGACTCTGGGCAGAGCGTGGCTCACAGCTTGGTGCTGCTCCTGCAGCTGTGCCACCATGTGCCGGCACAGCCCTGGACTGCACAGGCCGTCGCTGCCTGCCTTCCATCCGCAGGCCCTGCCCATGGTCTGCCCTCCTGCAGCTGCTGTCCATCGTGCTTCTGCTCCCAGACTTGCCTTGCAGACCCCTGACCACCACGTGGTCGCCCCTCAGTTCGCAGGTCTTCCTGCGGCTCTCTTTCAGATTCTGGACCAGGAGGCCCCCGTGGGCCCAGTCCTGGATGGGCGGGGGTGTTTGTGTCTGGCCGTGTCATGGGGAGACTGAGCGCGGTGTGCTGGAACCAAGTGCCCACTCCAGGTGCTGGGCCATGCCTTGCCCAAGGCTACAGCCTCACCTGCCCTGGCTCCAGGACGGAACCCTGGGGTCTGGTGCCCCTCATGGATGCTGCAGGCATTGCCAGGACCATAGTTTTTTCCAGGATTGCTTTTAAGTCAAGGCGCATTAATTCCTGGTGGTGAAATCAAGGATAGGCTGACAGTGAGGATTTTAAGGATGGAGTGACTGGTGGCAGACCTATGGCATGTGCGTGTTGTTTTTCTTTTAAGACAAGAGATGTTAATGTATGAGTCGTTTTTCTAAATGAAAACTTCAGTGTTGAGGGTTATTGTAGTGTTGGCACTTTGTGATAAGTGAGTTTAGAGTTGCAGTTTAGGCACTCTAAAACGTTCACCACCACTGGGATAGGGTGGGTGAAAGTAAATCACAGTGACTAAAGCTGAGCATCATTTTGTGAAGCTTTGTTTCTGACACGTGTGGGTGTAAAGCACTGTAGATGCCACTCAACCCACCTGACATGAGCTCATCCTGAGTGTAGATGGCCAGCCCAGCCACACTGGTGGGAGCCAGCTCATCCTCAGACTTTCACCCAGAGGTAAGGTTGTGTGATGGAACTTGGTTTTATTTTAGCATAGGTCATGTCGAAAGATTTTGAAAGATCCTGTTCTAGAACACAACACAGCATAGTTGTACACTGTAATCAGAGTGGTTGTACAGTGTCTGTGTAAATCCGCTAGAATTCCTACAGCCCATGGCCGTGCCTCCCCTCTCCTCTTCATTAGGCCCAGGGAGTAAACACGTCCTGCCAGGAAGAATGGGCCTGGGTGATGTGGACACACTTGAGTGACAGTTTCTCCGCTAGGGGACACAAACCGTGCAGCTCCTGCCCTGCTGGACATCACCAAGTGGCCGATTTCCTTGCTGCTACTGGGGTTGCAGAGAAATACAATTGCCAGTAGAATTACGTACATTTTTAATGTTTATGAGAATTCTGTTGAACTACCCACTTAAAAAGATCTTCTGCCAGTAATGTTTGAGGGTCCATTTCTTCAAACTCTAGTTAACAATTGCTTGCTTGAATTTGGTTTTATGAGACAGGGTCTCACTATGTAGTTAGGGCTGGCCTCGAACTTACATTGAGCTTCTTGCCTCAGCCTCCTGAGTGCTGTGATTACAGGTGTGCACCGCCACACTAGGTGACACTGGATTTTATGATTTAAAACAATTGTTTGACTTGGGAATAGTGATCGTATTGTATACGTTTTCTTCTTTTTGATTACTACCAAGAGGGAACAATTTTTCTTTCTTTTTTTTTTTTGGTGCTGGGGATCGAACTCAGGGCATTGTGCTTGCAAGGCCAGCACTCAAACCACTGAGCTAAATCCCCAGCCTGAGGGAACAATTTTTCAAGTGCTTATTGGTCTGTTATGTTTGAGCTCCCGAGAGTTTGGTTGCTGACCCGGGACCATTTACCAGTTACCTGTGCTGAGGACAGAACGTGCTACCCAAGCGCTCTACCACTAGGCTGCGGTCCCAGCCCTTTTCTTTTTGTTTTGAGGGGGGCCTCAGAGTTATCCAGCTGTGCTGGAAGTCTCCACCCTCCTGCAGGCTCCCAAGCTGCTAGGGTTGCAGGCGTGCACACCGCGCATGCTGGGGCTTGCACCCCCTCATATTGTTTGTCATAGTCTAAATGGGTATCTGAGCTCTGCAGTGAATTTCAGGACAGAATTACCTGGCAGTCCTGAGAGAGAAGACGTCAGATTGATCTATTCCCTGCTGTTTCAAAATGACTTGAGTGCCCTTCCTTGCGTTTCTGAGAATTAGATGGTTACATAAGAACATTTAATGTTCCTTTCTTATTACTGTGCCTCCTTGGTGTTTACATGTCAAAATGTTCCTTTCTCAAAGAAAAAAAGAATCATTTTCATATCTGAAACAAAATGTCCTTTTCATATTGTAGTTCCAAATCAGGCTGCATCTCCATCAGCAGGAAGTATTTATATAGCACCCACTATGCGCTGGATAAGAGGAAGACACATGTGGGATGGAGGGAAGTTTAAACATACCCAGTCCTTCAGGGAAGTTAGCCTGCAGGTGGGGAGGAGCACAGTGAGGGAAGAACTCGGCAAGACAGGACCCCAAACCCAGCATCCATGCAGGTTAGGGCAGGACAAGGGCTTCCACCCCTTTAGTCAGGCGGGACCCCGAAGGCTACATCCTCAGTGTAAATGTGAACTGGAAACCACTGACTTCTCCAGCAACAAGAAGGAAAAGTGGTTCGCTCAAATCTTGGTGTTGGCCAAGAAAAATCCATTAGAATTTACAACTATAAAATGCTTTCACTTAGGATCTCAGCCTCAAAACAGCACTAGCAGGATCCTCTGGGAAAAGAGAAACCCTAGGGCAAGAATCTAAAATGGCCCTGGATTGGCAGCACCCTCAGGCTCCTGGCAGCACAGACACCTTCTCCTTGGAAAGGATACCTTAGACTCAGCCACCGGGAGTCCCCACAGGTTAAGTTCCAAGGAACTGGAATCACTGTCAAAAACATCCATGCTCACAAACAGCCACGCATGAGAGTTAACAGAAAAAACAGGCACCAGACACAGGATGAAAACCAAGAGGCTTCAACCTTTACCAGGCAGGAGGCAGAGCAAGACGGCAGCTTCTGGGCCCCCTAGAATCGTCCCCAGGACTCACACTCCAGTAAGAGTAGCTATTCACACACCAGACCATCTTCCCATGCACTCAGGAAGCCAGGTGAGAGACTCCACCACCCAGCTTCAGTACAATAATAAGAAAAGATACACTGAAGAAGGTAGGAAGGAAAGCAGACAAATATAGACGAAAAGTGTAGAGAGAGTAGGATAGCCCACGTGAATGGGATCTAAAAGAACGCAATAGTAGTGTTTTCAGCCAAAACAGACAGTTACAAACACTAAAATGATACAAGGAAGATCATTATATAATGATAAAGGGGGTTGATTCATCAAGAGTAAATCAGTGATAAAAGCATATGCATCCGACATTGGAGCACTGAAATGTAAAAAGCAAATATGAATAGACCTAAAAGAACAGATAAACTACAATACAACATTAGGGGACCTTAACACCCCATTTTCGGCACTGATAGGTCATCCAAACAGAAAACCAATGAAGAAACCACACTATTAAACTGTAGCCTGGAAAAAAATGGACCTAACAAACATCTACAGGATATTCCATCAAATGGCTACAGAATACACATTCTTCTCATCAAGACAGAGCATATGATAGGCTGTGAAGCAAGTTTCAAAAAACTTACAAAACTTGAAACTATACCAAGTATCTTTTTTTGGCCACAATGCAATAAAACTTTAAATCAGTAACAAGAAAAACTTTGGAAACTAGACAAATACATGACAATTAAGCAACTTAATTTGAATGACCAATGAATCAAGGAAGAATTCAAGAAAGAAATCTAAAAATTTCTTGAACAAATGGAAATGAATAGACAACATACCAAAGCCTATCGGGTGCAGCAAAAAATATCCCATTAATTTGGGATGAAGGATAGAAAGAGGCCGACCCCCACCCACCCACCTCCGCAACAAACAGGACAAACTCAGAATTCAGAGACCTGTTTATGATGCAGCTGCCCCCCTCTTTCCCCTTCTTCATCTCACCTGGTTCATGGATATGGAGAATTTAGCTGTACAAAGGTGCTCCTAAAACAAGTGAAGTCTGATTTTGGGGGCAGGAGCAGAAAGAAGCAGAGATTAGACAGAGCAGCAGGAGCAGTAACTCTCTTAGCGACGTGGGCTCACACACACGTGCGTCAGAGTGAAGCGACCCTCCGATTGCGGGGCTGGGCTGTAGCCCCAGTGACTGAGCACTTGCTTACCGTATGCGAGACCCTGTTCCTTCCCCAGCACCACACACACACACACACACACACACACACACACACACAGAGTGAATGTGGAAAAATAGAAACACCTTCATCACTCCACTTCTTTGTAATTTTCTACTCCTATAATTAAAAGTGGAAACCTGATACTTTTTCTTCTGTTTCCAGCTGTCAATCTCAAGTTTTGTGCCTATTACACAATTTTTGTCTTAGATTCTGTCACTGGAAGCAAAGGCTGGTTTTAAAGTGGAAAATAGTAATCCAAGTACGAAAAGAATCCAGTATTTATGTTTAAAAGAGTGATTTCCGAGGTGTTGACCATAAGTGTGTTTCTCCAACAGTCTCCTGATTTGGTTGTCTGTATTGCAATAACCATGGTACTCTAGCTTCTACTTTTATCTCTTCATTTGCAGCCAGTATTAATTTTTAAAAAGAGCAGAACAAGGCTGATTTTTTTCCTCATTTTTAAAGTTTGTGTGTGTTGTTTTCTTCAGGTTCTAAACCAGAGAGCCTTCCTGAAATCTGTTCATTGGTCCCCAGCTGTAGGAAGGCAGCTGCCGAAGCTTGTCACCCTCATTTCTGGGAACAACCTTCACCAGTGTCCACAATGGGACGGGCCTTTTCTTGCCAAATCAGTGACCCAAACTTCATATCGTGCACCTGCTGTTCATGCGTCCACAGAGAAAGCCCCTGGAAGAACAGAAACTTCAGCCTCCAAGGTCCTCTCATCCTTTGCTTGTGACCTGAGACAGGGATTTTCTCACATACGAGAAGCAATCTGATTAATTTTAATGCACAACATGATTGTTTTGCATGTTCTTCTATATTCCCTAAGAAAGTAATGTGTAATAATTATGTTCTAAATTATGTTTCAGTTTCATCTGAAAACTGCCTGATTTCCTTAAGAAATGGGTTTCATTAGCAGTTTACAGCTAGTAGAAGTCAGTGTTATTGCAAATGTTTTGTGTTTCTTTTTTAATATATTCAGCCTTTGATTTAAAGAGATGTGACTTCAATCTGCCTAGCAAGTTTAGCTACCAGCTGCTCCTTCTTTTGATAAGAAATTTATGTTTCTGTTGATGTGTTTTTCAGTTGTTTTTCATTTTTATGTGTCTGTTAATCATTTTTATCTCTACCATCAGAACGGCAGCGTAGGCCTTCCTCACTGCCAGGCTCTCGGTTTGCCTGAATGTCATGATGGAAATACACTGTGATCTTTTTGATGTAACAACACTCCTCGAATGTAAAAAGCTCTCAAGAAAAATGCCAAGTGCATATTAGAGTGATAACTATGGCATTGTAATACTTTCAAATTTTCATCTTGTGTCTTGACATAGATTTATTAATAATACTTCTTTAGGAAGTATAGCCATTTTCACGATGTTGGTTCTTCCTACCCAGGAACATGGGACGTCCTTCCATTTTTTGATATCCTTTTCAATTTCTTTTTTTAGGGTGCTGTAGTTTTCGATGTAAAGGTCTTTTACTTCTTTTGTTAGATAGATTCCTAAGTATTTTATTTTTTTGTGTGCAATCGTGAAAGTTATATCTTTTGTTATTTCTTTTTCGGTGGGTGTATTGTTTGTGTATAGGAATGCTATTGATTTTTGGGTGTTGACTTTGTATCCAGCAACACAACTGAATTTAGTTATTAAATCCAGTAGTTTTTTGGTGGAGTTTTTTGGGTCTTCTATGTAGAGTATCATGTCATCCGCAAATAACG